>JAYJMH010033211.1:0-16598 GCA_036873815.1 Phacellophora camtschatica
CTTCTGTATTATCAAGGATTGCTCCACCCAATGTCTCAAGCTTTCTGGTGTTCTGGGAAGAGTTTGTTTGCTTCAGAACAGCCCTGGAGAAGAGAAAGGTTACTTATGGCCCTCGAAATTACGGAAGAATAGACACCCCTGTATTGACCTAGTGTTGTGGTGCAGTGGTGCAACCCTCTGACTTTAGAACCAAGAGTAGTAATAAATTGCAATATGAAAGCCCAGTTCAACTTGAACCACGACAAGGTAATGACAATGGTGCACATACTCGGTTAGACATAGAGATACTGTACTTCAGGGACGCTTGTACATGAAGCCATATCGCCCTACCACCAGGGGTAAAATAGATAATTTACTTGCTTAGCATGAATTTTTTACGAAATAAACGTTTAAAGAAACATACTTCCGTCTTGATAAAAAATTCAACGAGATATTTCATGTTTGTTTGTTTGATAAGCGCCTGTCTGTTCACTGTAAAAATAAAAAAATCAATGCAAACAAATTTAAACAAAAAATTTAAAGAATTTTCATCTATTTCAAATATAAACACATTTTGCTTTCAAATTTGATCTACTGTTCGCAATGCTATGTTTGTCAAAATTAAAACGAGTAAAGGAACCTTTTTACCTTAAAATAGTAGAATATAACGACATTTCAGGTCTTTCACCCACCTTAAACGTGCAATTATCTCGAAATGTCAAAAAGATTCGAAAATCCCAAAGTGTTTAACTTATAACGCAAATGATTAACGCAACAACTAATTGTTTTATGTTTAACAAGAACAGTGCTAAAAAGAGGTGGAGTCATAAAAATAAACAATAAAACTATAATGCTGTATCTTATACAGATGACATGCGCTATCTCAAACCATAACGTAAAACGATTATATATATATATACTTCTTTGACATAGAATCTTCAAGATAGGGGGTGGCAAAACTACAGTAAAAACTAATAAAGTGAAACATTTTTGCGCTCAAAAGCGCAAATTGACAAAATAATAGCCGATGAAAACTATGTATATATATATACATATATATACATATATATATATAAATATATATGTATAGTTTCATATATGTACGTATATATATATTGCTGCCTGACGATTGCGAAAGCATGAAACTTAAGTAACAGCTTAACTTGCTGTCTTTATTTAATATTTTTCTATATATATATATACCTTTTCTTCCTTTTTTGGTTACTTTCGTCGGCGAAGCAGCTTCAGCCTTCTCCTTCTCCTCCTCAGTATCCTCATAAAAGAGTCTCATCCTCAAGAAATCTCCTGCTACGTGCGCAACGGCTCTTTGATCGCAAAAAACAAGTTGTTCCACTTGACTGGCATCGTCTTCTTCTAATAATTCGTGCCTTTAATTGCATAAAGAAAATTAGAAGCAAATTTCCCTTTGCGTCTGGATCTATTTCTGCTAAACAGGCAAATCATATGTAAGCTTTATTTTGCAGGGGGTAGCGCATACGAACAATTTTACTTGAAGTACTAAACTTATGTTGAAATATTTGAAATCAATATGAAGTTCTGCTCGTATTTATCTCCTGGAATAAAACAGTTTACGTTATTTATCAATGGGGCATATGGCCCTTCCCGGAGTGGAAGAGTTATCAGAGCCCGAGAAAATGCGGTAGCGCTTGCCAGAAAGGCAGATTACTCAAGAATTTCATAGGAAGGAAAAAGGAAAAAGAAAGGAAACAGTAATGTAAATGATCGACGGCAAAGTCCAATACAAGAAAGATTTTCCAGCAAAGCAGAGATTTTAGCCTGGTTAGCAACAGTAAAAATTTGCTGCAATTGTATATATATACAAATGAAAAATCATTGAATATATTTAATATCTAGTTTAGATAACTTACTTGAAAAACAAAGAAACTAATTTGATAGCTTCAACGCAAACATCACTCTCTTTATCCAAAGTCATGCTGACGATTCGTTCCTAGAAAAAAAAAATTTTTTTGAGTTCCAGCAAAAAAAGTTGAAGGAAACAAGTTGAAAGTTAAAAGTAAACATTTTTCATAATTCTCCGATTTTTGGTCACCGAATAAAAAAATTTACAGTTTGTTTTTAAAATGTTTTTAGAATAATGACATAATTAATATGTGAGTTGGGAAGAAAATAAACTTTCCCAATTAATAATAAATATTTAGCCCCCTTCCTTCTGAAAAAAGATTCAAATTGTTCTAATAATTGCTTTACTTGCGTCACGGAAAGTACAGTAATCTTGTAGTTAATTAATGGATTTTTATGAATAAAAATTTATTCCTTCATTCACTCATCTAATATGGGAAATGTCTCCACCGATGTTTAATATATCCCTCCAAGATAAAATGTTTTTTCTTCACTCAACAAAAATCATTTGTTAAATATGATGCTGAATTAGAAATCTTGCCAAGTTAAATTTGAAATCCTAAATTCTCATAAAGTAGATTTTAACTGTGCTATAAGTTTATATATATATATATACCGGCAAAAATTGTTTTTAACTAGTTTAGTCTTTTTGACGAGTACATCAACTTTAATCACTGTAATCCGTTCAGTACACGAGTTTTGGTAGTTCTTCAAAGATGTCCCGCTTTTTTTGGCGCACCTAGTATATACAACAGGTCTGGTTGTTTGAGAAGGGCTATTGTGCTTGCTCCTCTCCAGACTCCTCAAAGTTTGATGTCTTCCGTGAACTATATTAAGACTGATTGTTTTTGGTGAATCCATTGTAGGAATAGCTCTCCTAAACGTTTTTTTTCTTTCACCACAAAACCCCCAAGGGAAGAGTTCTCCTAAACAGTTACACCAGGAGAGCAATTCAGTGCTCACCTGCTGAATATTTTATGGTCAGGTTTGTATACAGTACTTTTTATGAGAATTAAAATATTTTCATCAACAAATGTAGATCAACCTTAAATCTGTTGGTGAAAAGTTCCAGCTGAGATACAAAGTGGGCTTCTTCATAAAGACCACACAACACTTGTAGCGCGGTGAGACGGACCTCTCCAGCCTTGAAACAAAAAATGCTAGATTCAAAAAAGTCATATCTACAAAAAAGGAATGTGTTATAAAAGAATACAGTTTCTTTGTATATATATTTATATAAATATAAGTGTATATATATATATAAGTGTGATTATGAATAAACCATTTGCGAGTAACGGCCACCATATTGTTGGGTAGCAAATTTCCAAAGCAACGATTTCCAATGGCGAGTCACTGATTAGCGTAATAAAGTTCAAAATATTTCAAAATTGAGTTGAAAATTCATCACACTTATTTCACATTTCTATTTTACACCTATACAAGCTTTAATTTGGTATAATTTTTGCATAAATAAATCTCTTCATAAAATCTCTCAAGAGTGGGTAACTTTCTGAGATTTTCAAAGACTCTGTTGAGACTAAGACTCTTCATAACGCTCACAAGTGGCTTGCAGTTAGTAATGTTAGTATGTCAGTTAATTTGCTACCCAGCAAAATGGTCACCGTACTAGAAAATGGTTTATACAGTCATAAATTGGGAAGTCTTAAAACGGTTTCAAACATGACAATGTGATTTGCCAATTGAAAGAATAGATTTCACACTCTGCGCGCACCAACTGAAAGAATAGATTTCACACTCTTTGGTGCACTTAGCCAAATCAAAACAAACAAAGACAACAAAACTTCATGTTTTCGTTGGTTATGATTTGCTTGGCTGCGTTGAAGGTGTGAAATCGATTTTTTTCAGTAACAAATCGCATTGTCATGTTTTAAACCACCATTTTTTTGTTCTGCAAAATTCCCCCCTGTTTGTTTTTTCTTGTACATTTATTTCGCCTTGTCTTGCAGTTTGAAAATAATTTAAACTGTTTCAAACTTAGCAATATAAGAATTTTAAACATTTTAACTAGTAACGTACGCAATAATTTTGTTGATAAAATCTAAAAATTCGTCATTAAAATAAAATGAAATGCCACGAATTTCGTCACAATGCAAGTATACGCAAAACTCGTTACCTTATCATGTAATGTCCAGCCAACATACTTGGTGTAAGTTTGTTCAGATATTCCAAAAAATGAGCTGAAAAAATAAAAAATAAATCCATCGCCAAAATGTCCCTGCAAGTATCTGTAAAAGCCCGTTTGCACAAAAGTACAGAAAACTTATAAGAGTGCTCAATCTTACTTTAAATATATCTGCTTTAAATAATATTTCAAAATTGTCTTATATTATATAGGATTTAATAATCTTTTATTCTGAGTCTACCGTAAAATTAGTGCAAGTATTTCAGCTTGCAGTTTCCTAAAAGTGGAAGATTCCTACCATACAACAAATGGGTTTTCGTGTAGACTCAGAGATCTAAAAATGTGAAGCAGAAAGCTGGATCTAAAACTGGATAAAATCTTAGCAAAGAATAGATTCTACTTTGCACATAAAAAGACAAGGTTAATTGGTGACGTTGTCGTCAATGTTGTTTATGATTGCGTGATCCAGCCAATTAAAGGGAATCAACTTCGTGCACATAGGCTTAAATAATCCTTCCCTCAAAGTGACAAAACCGAAAAAAAGGAACTTGCTTCAATTTCGAATTTTTTTTTAAAATCCGTTACTAAATTTGCATAAATTTGCATAAATAAACCAAAATTTATAATTCCTAAACCATTGACTACCAAAAAAGGATGGCTTTTGCTTTTAAACATTTTTACTTTGGCAGTGCCTTTAAAAGAATCCGAAAGCTAATTTTTATGAATATTTCTTTCAGTGTTTATAACAATACATTCAGAGCCAGGCCTAAATCTAACTGAAAGCAAAACTAGTTGGGTTTCGGTACTGGTCAGGCGCAATCTAAATGTCTGTAACCAATCAAAAACTGGCACAAAGCCTATGTGTAAATGTAAATAAAAATTTCAAGTTCAAAAAATTAGGAAATTGTTATTCGAAAATCTGGAAATTGTTAAATTATTTGTTAACTCGGAAGAGTTAAATGCTTGATTATTGTTAACTCTTTATTGTTAACACAAAAAAGTGATGTTTTAAATATTGATATAAATTATATATATACCTGTAATTCTTCATCCAAACGCCAATTTCAGCAATGCAAATAGATCGAATCTCAGGCCTCACATCTCTAAAAATACAATCAATACTAATTGGTTTGATGAATAAACTTCTAAAATTCTAAAATCCATAAATTAAGTACTACTATTTCTCAACGTACATGATAATTCAAATAATATACATTCGATTTTTCTATGTTAAGCTAACAGCTCCTGTACTTAATGCTGAATCCTTTCTCATTTGTACTTTCAAATACTTAAATCACTCTCAACAAATGTATACATATATACATATATACATGTAAAGGGCGACCCAAAAAAGTATAAACGTTTAAAAAATCATCAAAATTCGAGTAGTTTACCAATCCAACTCATTTTTACGTTTCCATGTACTTGTTAATGATCTGAAAAATTCGACAAAATAACACTCATCTATAAATTATTAGGAAGGGTAAATCTTTAAAAAATGCTTTAATCGTGCCTATCAGTCTTTCTACTGCATTGGTTTTATGTATCTACCAAGAAAAGATGTAGGAATGACCCAGTACGTGAAACTATATATACCTGTATCTATGTACAAATATTCCTGAGAAAATCCTGGTCATCATTTCTTGCAAATCAACCACATTCTGTCTCAGCTAAAATATAAAAAAGAACAGTTTTCATACAATTTATATATTATTAATTATAAGCAAGTTATCATTCGTCTTCTCTGCAGTTAAAGCGCTCCATACCGTGGAGGTAGAGCGATATAGAAAAGGTATTAAATAAAGACAACAAGATAAGCTGTTACTCAAGTTCCATGCGTTCGCACTTGTCAGGCTGCCTCCCGACGCGTTTCGGCTGTCGAGCCTTCTTTAGGAGATTCATTTCGAAAAAAAATATGTTAAATAACAATAGAACGAAAATCAAACAAACAAAAAAAAAACAAACAAGAAATTATACAGATTTGTGACAAACCTCTTCTCGTTTTCTTTGCAGCATTTCCACTTTTTCGCGTGATCTCTTCGCAGTCAGCTTTTTATTTTCTGTGTCAAGTTGTCTCTAAGGAAAAATAATCATAACCATGTAAATAAATACAAAAATATTTATAACGGAAAATCAATGAACTTACCCAGGTGTCCCAAAAAACCTGTTACAAAGTTGAAAGCTAGTGACGAATGGTTTGGCATAGCGATCCAAAATAGAATCCATCCAATTATACGTAGATATGATATATAAATATATATATTTCATATGTATTATTAGTGCATTAGTTACTAAATTACCAACTCCAAAGCTCAAAATTTCAATCAGGTCAAAACCAGAGCTTTGGCTGTGAACAACAATAAATTAAAGACACGTCGGTTGTATAACTTATGGTTTACAAGGAATAACCTGGGACTAACTTATATATATATTATTTGATTAAAAAAGCCATTTACCTGGGTGTTGTCTGCCTCGATGCTAACATTTCGAGCCACTGAAATCAGCGCAGTTACAACTTTCATTCCTGCAACACCAACATTTTGAAAAATACTGACGTCATGTTATATTTGCACAATAAAAATAAAATTTGCTACAGTATTCCCAGCAAAACAAATTCCAATCAATTTCAGTCATCTTCAGTCACTAAACAAAACTTTTAGTCTGGTTTTGTTTTCTACCCGGTGCCCCAAAAAATGTTGAGGTGTTTGTAAATTTATTAGCTCAAGGAAAGCTATGCGAATTGACATAAAATAGGAGAGCACAATGTTTCAAAAGGATTAAATTGGCAAAAACGATTTATTGGGGCAGAATTGATCAACTCGTTCCGTTATATAAAAGTTATATGAATCGCTTTTGGTAAAACATTTTTTGAAAAAATATCAAAATAAAGAAGAAATTTTGACTACAACTGGTCAACATTTTTGCTTCGCAGTAATCATAAAGCTGGTATTGTTGAAAAACTAATTGATTTTCAAAAGCTGACTGTGCAAGTTTCTCAAAAACTGATTGCGCAAGTTTCTCAAGAACAGATTGCGCAAGTTTCTCAAGAACTGATTGCGCAAGTTTCTCAAGAACAGATTGCGCAAGTTTCTCAAGAACTGATTGCGCAAGTTTCTCAAGAACTGATTGCGCAAGTTTCTCAAGAACTGATTGCGCAAATTTATCAAAATGATGTCCTTTGACGACACCGCTTTATTTTGAGTTGGAATGAAGCTAAAATGCTGTCAAAAATTTTGAGAATTCTTTTTTTAAACACATTTTAAACAAAATCGCTAATGAAATAAATTATCTGAGCTAGTTTAATCCCTTCTTAACACGATGCTCCAATTTGTATGGAAATTTGCGCTGCTTTTCTTGGCGTAATAATTTTGCAAACACCCAGTAGTCAAGTAGAAAAAAAAGTAAACCTTAATATGACATAAATCAGCGTACGAAAATGTTAAATTACCTGCATAAGTACTTGTGTGTCTAAATGCTCTCACTTGAGAATCTGACAATCCGATTAACCAGCTGATCAATGTGTCCATCATTATTTCATCATATATAATATTATGTTGGCATTGGTGGATGAGGATCTCAATAAACTCAGACAAATTGCTCTGAAAATTTGAAGAAAATTTGAAGAAAATTGCACAAAATTGAGTAAACAATTCCAACATTCATGCATTAGGGGAGTCGGGAAAAGTTCAAACGTTTAAAAAATTATCAAGATTTTATTGTGTTACCAAACTTATTTCTTTTTTAAACCGACATGAAGATAACAATTAACAACTTAGCTTTAATTATTACACTTCAATGTATTCTGGTAGTGGCTTAAAAGCAGTGAAAATTTTGCCGTTTTCATGAGCATATTGGTTTGTATGTATATATACTGTTATTTTTATCATAATTATGATGCTGACGGATGCTCAAAATATACAGCTACAGCAAATTCAATGCCTTTGAACTATGCACTGTGGTCCAGCTATTTAGAAATTTGAGATCCAGCTCTGTGATCCAGCTCTTTTCAAATTTAGCTAAATTTGAATTTTGGTGTTTTTCGTCATTTTGAGTGATAAAATGGCAATATTAAATACATTTTTGAAAGCACTAAAGGTTTTGGAATGAAAGACGTTCAGCAAATTTCCAATAGCAACCCTTGTTAAAAAAAATAAATTCCAAAATCACTCGGAATTTCAAATATTTTTCAGAAAAATTTCAAAATCAGCATCTTCACAGGTGAAATTGTCCCAAGTGCAGGCCTACTTAAAAATGCAATAACTTTTTTTCTGCACTAATTTGCACACACTGTTTGGAAAAAACACTCCAAAGAAGTTCTACTTTAGTCTAATAAAGGTTTTCAAGAGTCAGTTTTAGTCAGATCTTTTGTTTGCACCATAAGCAAAATGTTGTTATTTTTCGCCATCTTGAATGGTAAAACGGCAATATTTTAAATATGATTTAAATTGTTGAAAGCATTTACATTTTTGGGAATAAAATATTTCAGCTATTCTATTATCCGATAGAAACCGTTGTTTTGAAGAGAAAAGTTTCTAAAATCGGTCGCATGTGAACGGAAAAATTGAGATTTCAAAATCAGGATACCTGCAAGTGAAATTGACGAAAAACAGGAAATCGCAATGTAAACAAAGAATATTGAATTCCCGAAAATTTCGAAAGCCATTACTCGGCTTTTACAAATCCGATTTAAAAAATATTTTCAATTCCAAATAGCTCAGCCTCTACTTCAATTTTTCGAATTTATTCCATGTCCTGGATCACTGTGCTATGGTGCTATCGACAGATGCTCAAAATCTCTTGGAAGGAGCACAAAACCAACGAGTATGCACTGAATAAAATTATTGTCTTGTCAATGTCGTAAAAAAAGAAAATTAGAATATTTTGGGCACATCTCCAATTTACAATAACACGGAAAAAGCTATTATGAACGGTGCGATGGAGGGAAAGCGACGACAAGGCTGACCAATGTTGTGATGGGTAGGCGAAGTCAAAGAGTGATTAGTGGAAGTTTTGAATAGGCGACGGAGCTGACCAATCAATCGAGAAGACATGGAAATGGTGGCAACAGGAAAGAATGATGGTCAACGCAGGGCGAACGCACATAGAAAATGATGGTCAACGCAGGGCGAACGCACATAGAAGGATAATGGTGATGCTGTTATGTTTATAAAAAATAAAGAACCCTTGAAGAGCTAACTGATTTTGTTGTTGTTGTTTCTATTTGATGTTTTGTGTTCAAATTTAGTGATAAATCGACAGGAAAAAACAATATTTGATATGTATACCGTTAAACCGCAAATAATAATATATCATATAAAGTTATATTACACAATCGCAGGTGGTTATAAATATGACAGAAAAATCTCACTGGATTTAACAAAGGTTCTCGCCAGATTTACTCTATGCTTAAAAAACTATTGCTCAGAAGTACTAGGTTCTTCAAGTCATAAACGCCCTCTATGCATTGTTCATTTGACTAAAAATAAACGTTTTCTAAAATTAATGCAGGAAAATCTCTTTAGTGCAGGAAAAGAAAGATTTAAAGTCCGACAGAAAAATTTAGGTGGCTCAATGAAATAAATTGATGGAGCACACAGTATACCGTATATAATAAGATTAGAAAAAAAATTTTGGAGCGCCCGTATATATATATATTGTGGTTAAATAAAGTCAAATATGATATGGTGACATTTAATACATGAGATTCTTCTGAGAATTCAAATAAACTTGGCAAACCACTGGAAATCCCAACATATCAAATTTAGCAATCCCATTCCTTACCTTGAATTTTTTGTTTGCAGGCCCAGTTGCAATAAGAGGATATTCATGACTTTCTTCATCAAATGTTTCAGTTAGCTGTCTTATTGCCTGCACCGTCTCTTCTGCTTCTATCATCTCTCTTGTTACCACACCTACCAGGAAATGGCATCATCGTTCTTAATAGCCAAATGGTTGACCAACACAGATTGCAGGGGTCAATATTTTTTACGATTCGGTAGGACAAGGTATAGGGAAAAAATTCAAGATACTTGGCATTTTGTACGCGTTGTGCTTTGAGTCCGGGAAAAATATTCAAGATGACGTGGAGAAAAAATTCAAAACCTGGGAAGAATATTAAAATGTAAGAGGTTCGGTGATTCAAAGATAATGTGAAGAAACATCCAAGCGCGCAATGTGTCAAAGTTAGTCTAGCAGTAAAAGTTGATTTTGTATCAAAAGTCTAGTTAACGTATAGGCAACTTCATTCGGCGCACAGTTGTTATATAAAGGCGCACAGTTGTTATATGAAGGCGCACAGTGAAAGGCGCACAGTTGTTATATAAAGGCGCACAGTTGTTATATAAAGGCGCACAGTTGTTATATAAAGGCGCACAGTTGTTATATAAAGGCGCACAGTGAAAGGCGCACAGTTGTTATATAGCTACAAGCAATTTTATATCTTCATTTTTTCATTCAATTTAATTTTAGGAGGGTTACCCTTCAAACCGAAGTTAAAAAATTAGATCGAGAGTCCAATAGGGAAAAATTGGTGGATATTTATCTCCCTTCATGATAGTAAGTGTGATGACAGTATTGCAAATATATTTATTGTATAGATTATCTCGTGAGTATAAATTTGACAAACCTTTACAACCACAGCACTGCGCAAAGAATTGGACAAGATCTACCATTGCACCTTCTCTATCTTCACTATAGGTCTCGATCCAATCATCAAGAACAGCCTAAAATAAAACGTTTCTGCTCATCAGAACGAAAAAAGAGAATTTTGTAAAACAGTAAATCCAGCACTCACAGATGGCAAATCTGTATTGTGATTAGGAAGAGCAGCACGAAAATATAATATATCTTTACATACTTTTGTTAACTCCATAAAACTGGCTGGTTTGACTGAGCAAATCTAAAATATGTTTAAAGCCAGAGTTTGAATTCAAGGCTATATAGTTTTGACGTTTTTAAATAAAAACATTTTTGCTTTTACTATTGCCACATGACATTATACTATTTTTGCTTATACTATTGCTACAATTTATAGCATTTACCATGTCAAAAGCCACACAACCATAAATGTCCCTTTATAGTAAATGTTCTTTTTGCTTTGTACTTAGGTATATGTAGTTTTAGTCATTTTTATAATTTCTATATTTTCGTTTTACGCAATAGCCATGGGAGAGACAGAGGTTTTGTTCCCTGTTTCTTGTAGTATTTTAAAGTACTGTAGCTTGTAGGTAGTGTAATAGTTCTACGTTTTTGTAAGTTTTTAATGGAATGTGAAAATATAGAAATTATAAAAATTTTAATGGAATGGTATATATTGTCCAAAATTACAAATGAGCACTAGAAACCCTCCAAATCAGAGGCTTTAGACAATTTTGCAACATTTTAAGTTATATTTTCATTAGACACAATCCTTTTATCCCGTTTTGGTCCACTTGGTACATATACATAAACAAGTTATCATTTGTCTTCTCTGCAATTAAAGTGCACGATACTGTGGCAGTAGAGAGCGATATAGAAGAAAACTAAATGCTTTTGCAATCGTCAGGCAGACTTACCCGCAAAGCAGTTCGGCCTCCTTTCACAATGTCAAATAGTGATTGTTCTTCCCCATCTTCCTCTGGAGCACTTTTATCTTCTGCAAGTGTTTTTCTTTTCCCTGTCGTTTCTTTCCTTGACTTTTTTGTTCCCTGAAATATCAACATAATAGATCAGATGGACCACAAAAAAATTCACCAGCGTGATCAAACCCAGTTTTTTGAGAATAAGTAAAATCAAAATTTCATTTGTTCCAGCATGTTGCCTCAAAGCCTGAACCAGTGTTTGGTGTAACATTTGTCTTATTTTATGTTTAAAGAATGCTTTCCGAAAATTTGCCATAAACAACTATCAATTTATCTGCTTCTGATATAGATTGAATCACGTTTTTAATTTGGAACAAAGCCATAGGTTACGTTTGGAACAAAGCCATCACAAACGTTTCTTTTGTACACATAATTTTTGTTACTCTGCAGTCAATTACAAATCTAAAATTGTTCTAAGAATTGTTGAAATCTAAAATTGCAGTTCCCTTTTCAATTACAAAGGAAGAGGACGTCCCATACAGGATTATGTCAGCTTACTCGGGCAAAGATGCGGGAGCTCTCAACTCTAAAGAGCTATCAGCTTTAATGGAAACCTTAAGCCTTAAAACAACCTAGCGCAATATCTTTTAAGAGTTTCAAAACAGATCTAAATGAGTCAAAAATCTAAAAATCTAACATAATCCAACTCCATAATTACAGACAAAAAGATAAAAGGAAATAATGAAGATGACTTGCAGATTTTCCCTGTATGCTGCTCTTTCTTTTTCTTCCTCTTTGCTTTGGAACAGGAGCTGCTGGCTTTTTAAAAGATATTTCATGATCACTAAATTCTTCGTCTGATAATTCAGTTCTAAGAAAATAAAACATATAAATAATCACAGGGCTACAGTCTCTATATGCGCATATGATTCAAAAACAATACACAACACAGTACATAACTTTCAATTAACAAATAAATTCATAACTAAGCAAGAAAACGTGCAATAAGAATGGAATGTTCTAGTGTATAAAGATAAAATTGAAGATTTAAAAAAGTGTTGTTTAAATTGGGGATATTGTACCTTTGTTACACAAGGGTGAATATGTTAATAACCTGCGACATGAGACGGTAAAAAGATCCATCTATCTACCAATCGAATACTGTACAGAAACCCAATACATGGGTACTATGCACAATTTCATACTCATTAGTTGTAAGGTAATGCAAGTAAATGTAAGTTAACGTCACGTAACAAATACCGGGTGACCCAGAAAAAACTATCACCATTTGCAAGGCAGTAGCTTGAAATCCGTGAACTAAAAATCTCAAAGTGTGCATAAAACAAGGTCTGTAGGACAAACTTAGAATTCGATTTGAAGCATGCAAATTTTCGAAAACATACATTAATTTAATGCAGCGCTAATTTCCTACAGTTGATTCCACTTATAGTAACTCTGCTCATAGTCATACTCCGGTTATTATCACATCACCACTGTTTCCCAAATTTACCTCTGGTCAAAAAAACCCTTATAAATGAACTCCGTTTAAAGTCACACTCCGCTTATGGTCACATTTTTCTTGAAAATATTTGGTGTGACTATAACCTGACTCGACTGTAATAGGTACATAAAATGTTTACTTCCTTTACCAGTCATAAATTAAAGGATAACAGGATCGCTTAGTCATACACATTGTATCATTTAGTAATAGCTAGCAACGGATATATGTCTACCAAAGACGTCTTAAAACAGGTAGGGACTGGCTGATCCTAACAAGAGGAGAAAGATCAGCCCAGATTTTAATGGCAGTAGGAACAAAAGAGAACTTTCATCAACCTGTCCTACAGAAGGCAGGGTAGATATTGCTCGGCTCCTGGGAGAATGCTGAGACTATTGTTGAAACAGATCTTGCAGAATTGCAATCAGGCTGTTTTGAATCCTGTACATCGTTATTGCTTTAGCTTTCATTTCAGTGAGTGACTGTCATCTTAATTCTCGTCATTGTTGTTCGGCTTGCATATCAGCTGTGATTTCAAAAAATAAATATTGCGGCCCTTCTTTGTACTATCTCAAGTTTACTAATATTTTTCTAGATGTAAGGGTCCCATACTGAGATGGCATATTCTACTATCGGTCTTACAAGCGTCGTACAGCAACTCTTTTTTACAGCATGTGGGCAACTCTATGTTTCTACGCAAAAGACTCATTGTGTTGTTCGTCTTCGGACAGACATGGTTAGCTTGAATAAGCTTCCTGGAAAAACCTTTTAGATGCCAACCTTAAAAGAAATTTTCTATTATCATTATCACATTATTATAAATTTTGAACTTGTTTGTTCCACTTTAATTTATTTTGAATTGCTATCCCCATGTACTTTTTATCTTCAACTTCCTGGAGGGTGTGAAGTTGGCATTTTTGTTACCCTTAGCAGCTCACATGTTTCACTTAGGAGCACACTGACTGTGATCAATTCGATAAAAACTAGAGACCGATCTGTTTAACTGACATCTTATGCAATGTTGATTCAGTTTGTATACGAGTTTCAGATGAGATCTTTGTTATTTTCTAATTCATTTCATTCAAACGCAAACAACTATATTCATTTGTCAACTTTTTACAGTTCTACTTTAAGAGTCTCTGATGACAGTCGGTCAGTCTAGTTGTTTGTGAGCAGACGTAAAAGCACACCGTGCAGACGGCAAATAGGCCAAGCTAGGCTCATGTGGGTAATATTTTTGAATTCTTGATACAATTATGGTGAAGTATCTTGGGGAGGTTGGGTGAGAATCGTATTCGACAAAACAACTATCGATGTGTAAGCTTTCAGAGCCTCATTATCATGCTTATATACAGCTCCTCCTCCATTTGCCTGTGCAACCTTACACCCATGCACGCTTTCCTTACGTCCTAACAATACATTTCACAAACTAGTTCTCTCTTATGATGCCAAATAAATAAATTAAACCGTGCAGTACTCGATTTTTGGTAGCTTGTCAAAGATGTTCCGCTATTTTTGGTGCACCGGTATATATGTATGTAAACAATTGTAGTTAAATGAAAAATGGAAAATCAAACAATGGGTGAATTTGTATTTACAATTATATATATTTCTGGTATTCAATTTTTACTTGATTAAGAAATCTTAACAAAAGTGAGCAAAAACAAACCCAAACACTAACCTTGGCCTATTTTCATCAATATCTTGCTCAGACTGGTTTGGGGAATAAATTGGAGAAGAAACATCACTGGAAACTGTTCCTGGGCTTTTGGACGTTTTACTACCTTGGCTGGAAAATGTTGGTGACAATAATTCAGGTTTGGAAGCCTGCCGAGTACTTCTTCTTACAAAGTGAGATCTCTGCAAAAAAGCAATTGCTAATTATTTCAAACTTACATTAATGTTTATAAAAACAATGTATATACTGAATGACCCAAGAAATGTTCATATTCAGTCTGTTTCTTTTAATGTCTGCAATCTAATGCATACACATTGGCACACACGCAAGATTTTGAAAGCTCAATTCAAAGAATGGGTGACTGAAGTAGTCCTTAGATATTCTTCTGACTTTTTTGTTGTTATATCAATGAAGAATCTAACAACTCTATCAATTTGTAACTCATTGTTTCATTGAAAGTTTTAGAGATTTGTAAACAATTGTAGTTAAGTGAAAAATGGAAAATCAAACAATGGGTGAATTTGTCCTTCACAAGTTGTAACCAACTGGTTCATATCCATTCCACAAAATTAACAAACAATTGATTTAAAAAGCTCAATAAATTTTAATGAAAAACAAACTGAAGTTACAAAATTGTGAGTCCTGCTGGGAACTTTTGTGGTATTGAAAAGGGTAAAAAGCGGAATGACATTTGCTGTGCTAAGATCTTGGTCATTCCCCTGCTGAATTCATTTATTTAAGCCATTCAGCCAAATCTCTGTTTTGAGGTGAAGGCAATTTGAGATAATGCTAAATAAGGTATCATTAGTAAGTTACTATAACTATCAGTGAATTATTGCAAAAGAATTTGTGAATTATTTAAGTTATAATAATTTGCAGTTAATATGATAAGTCGTCACCTCTTAAAAGTTATAATTCTATCGGAGGCCATTTCGACGCAAAGTTTTTCTCGTCTAAACCTCCCATTTTGAGGTTGATATCACCACCAGAGGATTGAGCGTTTATCTACATTTTCCACCAACTTCAAAAAATAAAATCTCCGCAAATTGGCGGAAAAATTATGCTCCACAAATTTGCAGAGAGAGTATACTCGGCAAATTTGCGGAGAATATATACTCTGCAAATTTGCGGAGATTTTATTTTTTGAAGTCGGTGAAAAATGTAGATATACGCTCAATTTAAAGATATATGACAATCACAAAACAATCATATGTATACACAATTTAAAATGATAAATAAATATATATGCACACCTCATCACTAAGATCGTCTGTTTCTCTTTCAGTTTCTTCAGCATTTTCATCAGGACTTGCCATTTTACTTTGTTTACTCTCAACAAGCAGTCCTGGCATTTCTAAAACAAATGTTTGAGTTTTTTATTGTGTTTTAATCAAATTAAAAATGTAATTTTTCAAAAAAAAATTACAAGAAATTAAATGCATATGACAACTTTCCAGTCTGGATTACTCATCAGCTTCATTTTGGAAATTGCTCAAAATCTCTTCACACAACAATTTAGAAATTGAAATTGGGTTAAGTACCCAAACTTTAGGTAAAATAAGAGTTTTCAGTCCCATACTGTTTAGAATTGACTGATTGTTATGTGATACAAATTAATTTACATACAGACTGGGTTGTATTTATTTAATTACATTGCCAGGGCTTTCAGTGTGACTTGCGACAGCGGCACGCGCCCCGGTGGCCTCACAAGAGCGATCAATCGCGCACGGTCTTGATCAAATAGTAGGCAATTTGAAGAAAAGCTCAATCATTAACAAATCAACACATACAACTAAAGTTTATGTAATTATGTTACATGGCACGTAAAAGTTTGTCAATATGTTCAATCGCTGTCCAGAT
>JAYJMH010033222.1:0-16597 GCA_036873815.1 Phacellophora camtschatica
TGCATACCAGGAAAACATTTTTGCCGTTGGAGTAGGGGGGGGGGGCACATTGGTAATTGACACAATTTTTGTGAGGGATGTGTTGACGAACCCTCAAAGGAGGGTCGTTGGGATACTGAGTAAAGTAAAACCAACTAATTTTCACTTCAAAACTAAAGTATCAAAAGACCAAAATACCGGTCATTTTTGTCTGAAATCTGAAAAAACCTGTCTCTAGATTGTTGAAAACCGTTGAACGTAACAGGTCAAGACCCGTCTGCTCTTTATATTATACCAATTATTGCCAAAAAGTATTCCTGACCTTAGACAAACTTTTAGAAACTGTCAAATCGTGAAAATCTACCAAAATGATAAAATTCGATACGATACGGTCTTATCTTTATACCCAACCCTTTACAGTGCCTCTCCCGGGGCTTTGATAACTTTTTTATAAAGTTCGACTGTACCCACAGTCACAGCATGAACAAAACAACACAAATGGTCAAAATGCAAAAAATATAAATAAATGAAAAATTGACTCACTGAGTATGGGTGCTTTGGTTTTGGCTTCAACCTTTCGTATCTTTTATCAGTGCTTTTCCTTGCCTGCCTCAGTATGGCACTTTCCATTTGGATTTTCGTTTCATCCGTAAAAATGACGTTCTCAAATTCATTTTGGTCAAGCATTTTCAAACAAAAATTCAGTCTCTCTTTTTTACTTTTCTCCGACACCATTTGGCAATAGTGGGTTTTCTGAAATTTCCGGCCAAGTCGCTTCCTCACACGCTGCACCGTTCTTCTGCTTACTGTTAAATCATATTTGATTCTGAGCATGTCCCTTAACCCCACTGCACTCAGCTCGTTGTTCTCTTCCATCTTTTCGTCAATATAATCAAAGTGTTCTCTTTGAAGAATTGGTACTTTACCGCCACCGTGTCCACTTGAGAGCAAGCCTGTATCCTTGTAGCGATTTAAAAATTTACTGATGCTCTGCCGACTACATTTTATACCATCCTCTTCTTCTAATCGCCTCTTGAGATTTAGAATTTTCAACAAGGGAAACTTTGAGGAAAGATTTACCAAACATGTTCTTGCATATAAATTTAGCCTCCCCATTTAGCCTCCTCATTGAAAAACTGCAGTTGACTAATTTCACGGAGCAGTGCAGTGCATGTGTTTTTATATCACTGCTCTCTTATCTGGTCAGCATTCAAATTCTATTCAAACGGGATATAAGCCTAACTTTTTGTGATTAAACAATGACCGATTTTTGCTGCTGATACCAAGAATTCTTGCTGAAAGAATTCTTGTTCTTGCTGAAAGAATTCTTGAAGGAAAACAAGATTCTTTGAGTAAGAATTTGGAAGAATTCTTTGAGTAAGAATTCTTTCACACAAGAATTCTTTTGATGCAAACAAGAATTCTTTTTAGGCAATTAAGAATTCTTTGAGGCCCGATAAGAATTCTTAAGAATTTAAAAACGATAAGAATTCTTAGGCATGGAAATTATGTTAAGTTACGAATGGCCTGTACTGTAGTTCTGCTTTTGACATTTTTCATTTTTTTTCTGGAGAGTAACCCTTCCATCAGAAGATTGATTTTTAATCAGTTACACACATTGTATTTAACTAAAGCACCTGAAAATAATTTATTGGAATATTCTCTGTTTAAAAGCATTTTTAACTGGAGAATTTAATCAATTCTAATCCAAAGGGATATTCCACATTTTACCACAACACATAATTGATTGTAGCCATTCATTAAAGATGTTAACTTGAGAAAATCATTTTTTACAAATGCTGATTTTGCAATAAAAAAGATATCCGTTCTTAATATCAGAAACTAAATTTGAGGACCTCGTCTGGTGGTTGGTGAAAAATGATGATGTTTATTTTTACAGCTTTCAAAAACATGTTTTTCATCACCTGTTTTCTTCAGCTCTGTTCCACAATTTCAGCATTTTGTTTTTTCAGAGATCTGTTGTTGAAGGCTAATTGGAAGACCAAATCTTTAAAAGTTATGTGTAATTGATTAATTTGGCCCTTTGGCAACAGAACAAAACCTTAATAACTGAAATCCGACATGCAGTTCAGAGACAACAACATATCAAACACTTTTTTCTGGGACACCCAGTATTGAATTACAAATTGTGAAAATTTTGTTTTTTGATGTTGCTTAGATCAATTGTATGTCATGTGTTCTATAAATATATTCCCAAACTTTATCACTGTTGTTTATATATCTATTATATAAATTCTTGTTTATCTTAGGGGACTTGACCCACTTGTGTTTTGTGGAATATGTGGTGTGGTCAGTGCAGGAATCGGATATTCACTTGGTGCTCAATTTTTCAAGGGATTTTGGAGACTCATGAACAAATCTGAAGCTACAATGCTTGTTGAGGTAAAGTTTCCATGCTCATTGAAGAAATTATGAAGAAATTATTAGAAATCTGAAAAACTGACAGTCAATGGCTTGGACTTGAACATTTTCCCGGTCAAGCTTTGCCAGCCAGCTCAAAGTAGAGCCAGACCTGGGCTTGTGTAAACAGGCCCGTTGAAAAACACATTGTATGTATCTTGTTGCAACATTTTAGATCATGAAATTAGCATTTTATTTCATAACAAAAACATTGGAGAGACTTATCCCTGGGTGAAAAAAACTTCATTTTTAATCAGTCTGTCTATTTTTATTGAATGTCTATTTTTATATATTTTAATTATTATTTATATTTTTACAAAAGTTTTTTATCATTCATTCCGTAGAGAGAAAAGGACTTTTTAGAACGAATACAAAATCATCGCTTTGCATCCTTCAGCAAGTTTGAAGATGATTATTATGGTGAAAGTATTAAAACTTTGAGTGATTACAGACAATGGCTTCGCACCCAGCAGAAAAAATCAGAGCGAGATAAAAAATTTACTGGAGAAAAAGAGAATGAATCAACAGAAGAAACTAGGACAGCATAACACAGTAAAACTTTGCATATTTTATTTGAATTAAATCCATACCTTTGAAAATGATTGCTTGAAAATCTCTTTGCAAATGGCTTCCTTTTTTTTAAGGTATGGTGCTATATGTTGCTTGTAGTGTAAACCTAACAGTAGCTTACTGTTCAAAAAGCATTTTTCTTTATATTTTATATGAAACACTGACACTTGTTGAGATTCTTCAAGAATTAAGAAAACAAAGACTTTGTTTAAAAGGCAATAAATGATGTTGAGAGTGGTGTTTTTTATTTTTTCCTCTGAAAATCGAAACGTTTCCAGTTTTCTGTTAGCCTACATAGTTTCAGAGTTATCATTTATTCAAAGTTTGACAAAATTTTGAGACTAGGAACTGGCAAATTTTGTGATGTAAGTCTGTTAGCATGTAGCAAGGATTTTGGCAAAGTTAGTCTCCTGTCATTTTTACGATTTTTAAATAGTGTGAAGGCTCGTTTCCATTTGAACATTCCTGTCACTCCCGTTGCTGCGATCGCCAGATAAAGGTAACTGGGGCGATTGACTATTTTCCATTTGATTGCTGTTTTCAGTTTTGTGGCGCCGGCTTTTGGCGACAAACTTTAAGAAAGTAATGGCTCCAAGAAACAAAAGTTTTATCCCTCGAGCATGAAATTTTAATGGTGACAATTTTGCAAAAATGCAGAGAATGAAGAAACCAAAGAAAACACTGTTTCTGGGTAAGAGAGATTTACAAATATGGGAACCAGCTTGGAGCTTTTATACTTCCTCACTTCTTCCATAACACGTGGAATATCGACAATTTCTCCTTTTTCAACTTCTCTTGCATCCATTATTGTCTTAATGAGAGAACAAACATGCAGATTTGCCATACATGTGCTGGAAATGCGCAGAACATCGATGATTTTTGAAATTCATGTTTCCATTAAATATTTTTGGATCGCTCCAGTCCTGTCACTCGCGTCAATAAATTGTAGTTTCCGCAGTTTCCATTTGTTTGCTCGCATCGCTCCGGCTGCTGGATGATTTTTCAGCGATGGGAGCGACAAGAGCGATAAAATAAAAACAAGGCTCTATGAGTAAAATTGAATATCGAGAGGCTTATCGTGTAATTTATTGGAGTATGAAAACTCACTATTTGTCGTTTTTCTTTAGTACTCGTCTTACTTCACAAATAGGAGACAAAGATAAAACAAGAAAATTTACAGATAACACCAATAGCTACAAAGAATATTACAAAGTCTGACTCACTCTAAAAAAAACAAAATGATGTCAGAGGCCCGTGAAATGAGAAATTTCATCCTGCGAGGAGTACGTTACACATTGAGTTCCAACCCCGATACAACGCGGTTACTGAGGGTGGTGAAACTCGTCGTGCAATGAAATCTCCACGGCATTTCATCACGCAATGAAATTTAATTCTGCAATTAAATTATGTCAAATTATCATGTAAATACACATAAAATTTACCCCAGACACAAATTGGGCGCATTGGCGTAGTACCACAAAGGATTACCGACATAATGCATGCTCCTGTGCACGATAATCTCAACACGAGATGAGATTTTATTGGTTTTATGAAATTTATCACTGGATGAAATTTCGCATGCATAAGGCCTTTTATACTTGAACGCGTAACGTGTATGCACACAATACAGATATAATTTTTAATGAAAATTATCAGATATAATTTTTAATGAAAATTATCAGATATAATTTTTAATGAAAATTATCAGATATAATTTTTAATGAAAAGAAGAACAACTGTCAAACAAGTACATTACTATATGCCTCCAGTGGCGGAACTGGGCTCGTAAATTGATCAATAGAACATCGTGTTTCTATCACTGAAGACATTTACAGGATACAAATACAAAATATCAGAAGAAAAGAGAAAGAAATAGGAACAAAAAAACACAAGAGATACGCTGGAAGACAAACATTACTTGCTATTTAGACATTTTTTTATCGTCTAATTGTTGCTTCAGGCAACAAATCAATTTTTTTAAGGTGGTGGCAGACGAAGATATCTTGACTGTTGAGAATCACAGAGACAGTTTCATTTTCATAATCTTAAACAACTTCTGGGAGAACTTTTCCCACAAATAACCGTCATGGCAGAGCCTGCGTTTTCCTTTTCCCTCTTTTTCCCTCATTTTCTCGTCCGTTTATTTCCCCTTTCCTTGCATGGAATAGACTTAAGGCAAGTCTAACCATGACATAACTCAAGCAATAATTTAAAATCTTATTTTCACAACGACTAACAATATTTCAAAATGTTAATATAAAGTGTACATTCTTGCTACGATCCGAAAAGGTTTGAGCTTTTTGACATCAAAAAATGTAATATCGTAATAAATACCACTACATACCATGCCCAACAAGTCCGTAAAATATCTGCGCTACTGTTACAGTGCTTCTTCTCTTTCTGAAAAGTGAGAAATGGGAACAAATTTAAACAGTAGAATTGCTTAGGATTATTTACACCTTTATCACAACGTCATTTCCAATTTGTGGATAATTATTATTCATATGCAGTTAATAATAATAATATAATAATAACGTTGATGGGTTAAAATAGAGTTACACCGTCTGGTCTACTTGATACCCATAAGTCTTTTTCAGTGTCTGTCCAGGGCTGAGTTAAAACTATTTGCAGTATTCTGTTCCATTATCTCCTCCGGCAAACTGTTCCATTTATCAACAATTCTTTAGTTGAATATGTCCTTACGTCAAGCCTAGTAAATTTCTTATAAATTAACGGATTATGGCCTCTTGATCCACAATTTTTGTTACGAGTAAGAAAATCTCCCCTCATCAAATCTGATGCTATTCCTATGATTATCTTAAATGCTTGGATAAGGTCTCCACGTTCACGTTCCCTCCTTTTGGTCAAAGATTAAGTCTGCGAAGTCTATCTGCGTATGATAATTTTCTTGGTCCTGGAACAAGTTTTGTTGCTCGAGTCTGGATTCTTTCGAGGCATTTAATATCTTTCAAAAACTATGGGTTCCATGCTTGAACACAATTCTCCATAGTTAAAATGGCTTTCCTTCAGTCTTAGGGACATACGAAACAAGAGGTTTAACTGTATACTTGTTACAAAATATCGAATTTATAACAAGCATAACTTCATATGAAAAATACCATACAAGAGGTTACAATTTTCTGAACCCGGTTTCATCTGCCAATCAAAGCGGGACTTTCAGTCATTGCATATGCAGTAAAAATATATCTAAATGGTAAGAAATTAGAGGGAAACTAACTGAAGCTCCATACCCAAAACCCCCACTGCGTCAAAATCGCATCTAATTTCTCATTAGTAAAAATCATTCTGATCTAATTTTAAATATACATACTGGATGAGATTTAGCACATGTTTGGACTTTCCTTCGATATCGATGCTCCTTTACACATTTGTATGGAAGTAAACATTTGTCAAGGAACTTTAACTGTCGTATAATTCAGAAATACAAGTCACAAAACAGATTGAGTTGACTGGGAGTTTGGATTGATTGAATTAACAGAACAGTTAAAGAGGTTCAACTTCAACTTGCCCCAAGTCTATTTTGTTAAACCAGTAAACAAAATTAAAGTAAAATAAAATAAAACGTATTGTGAAAAGGATATGTTTTATTGGTTTACGATTTAGCTTCCAGTCTTTTTGATTGCACGCTTGATTCCTTCGATTAGTAACAATCAAAACTAGATTCGTCATTGGGACATAGGCCAAGGAGTAGTTGTTCCTGCATACGTAATCCGAAGTTGACCCTTAAAGTGAAATAAGCAAAAACGGTAATAGAACACGCTCGTTTTACTGTAAGAAACCATTTATAAGGAACTTTAATAGCCTCTTCCAGAAAATTAAAAAACTCTACTAGATAGGACAAGAGGTCAATCCGCAGTTCAGAAACTCTTTCAAATTTTTAAATTAGCCTTCAATTTTTCGTTATGATTTTGAATTTTTGTACAATGTAAATGAGACATAGAACAGTTCAGGCGAGTAATAGACAGTAATAATACTGTATTTATGATTAGGCTCTCCTTTTTTTATTTTCTGAACTCAAAAAGCCATATACAGGTGTTCTCAATGAATAATGGTAAGTTATACAAATTCAATTTTATGCAACATTAAGAAAATCTGTTAGAAACGTTTACCATACAAATTGTGCCCAGACTCAAGAAACCCCACTACAAATTCTAGAACCAAGTTTCTAATAAAAATATAAGTGTAAACATCAGCACACAGATGTTTTTTTCAAAATGTTATAAGGGTGCATACCTTGTATGAAATGGTTTTATTTCCAGGGTTTTTTCGGTATATTACACGTCACTGTGCCACGAAACAGCACTGGCAATAAAACTAATTCATGTAAGGTAGGCGCCCTTTGTTCTACCTTTTCATAAATTTGTTTCATAAAGGCCTTTTAAAGCTACACAAAAACAAACAAAATTTGTAGATACCTTCAAAAGGAAGTTTTGAAGTATTCAATTTGTAAAATGTCATTTCTTTAACGCAGTTGATGCGTTTGGCTGTGCTGACTTTGGCACTGACATCATTACTCCACATTAGCCGTAATAGCAATGAACTGAAGACGCTAAATGAAAAATATACATCAACAGTTGTTATGTTGTCTAATAAGTCATGGCTTGTTTGGAGATTAAATAAAGAAAAGTAAAAAAATAGAAACGTAGAAGAAAAAACAAGTAAACATAAAGAATTAAACATAATTAAAATAATAACAAAGCAGATAATAACATGACAGTAAGGTCATTGTTTGGGTCTCCCAGCAATCCTTTAAAACACAACCCCCCCCCCTCCAAGTAAATGCCATCCCATGATCCCTTGCCCGAAGTCTCGTGCTACTTGCAAGAAGTGGCCCAGCAAGATGGACAATTTTCCCCAACCCACCATCCCTTCTAACTTCCTCTTGGTTCATCTTTTCTGTATTCCTTCTTCTCACACTGACCTATTCGTCAGAGTGACAAATGCATTGCCATTAGTTTCAACCCCTCTGCCAAATGCCAATCACCGACATAAATGACTGTTTTTTTTTGCAGGCTCTAGGGTGGTGCATTACACGCTCATTACCTGTATATTGTGGAATATGGAACAGACATTAATGGCAAGAAAGACCGAAAGAGAAAGGAAAGATTCATATCAACAAGAAGTGGAAATCAAGGTTAAAAAGGAAACAATGCGATGTTGAAACATTTTATGATAAACTTAGCTACACGATTGAAAAAATTGTTAAAGAATTTAATACTTACGTTATTACAGAATGCAAAATACAGCTGATACATCCAAATATTGCCTGTAGCAAAAATAATAGAATTTACTTGTCTTAAATAATAAGTTTTTTTTCCACTTCGTGTTTCTTAGGTAGATCCTCAGCCTGGGCAGTTCCTCGTGAGTTTCTTATTTTTTTTGACAAATCTCTCCTTCTAGTTCCTTCCAAAATGAAACTGATTATTTAAAATTTTGAAACTGATTTAAATTTACCTCATAACATTCAAGCTCACTGATAAGAGGACAAAGAGGGCAACTGCTCAGGGCCCGCAGTCAACAGTTGCTAATTTCAGGGGCCCAGGTGAATAAAAATTACTATATTTAAATCCAATAACTGTTATTAAAAGGGGAGCCTTAAATTTTCCAATTGCCAGTATTTCTCTCAGCGGCTGTGTACTAATAAATTTACTCACGCTGCTTATTTTCGATGCACTTGCACTTGCATAAATATCAGAGTCGCAGAGTTCTTGTTCGTCGTTAAATTTATACCTAAAATTAGTATTCAACAGCACTCACTAAATTTTCAGAAAATATTTCAGAAAATACACCAACTTATGATTGCATACATGCTTTATCCAGTTTGGAAAGATAACATTTCCAATAGCAGCTTTTAACCCAATTACTCGCCATTCTGGAAAAGGGCAGATGGGGCACAAGCCCCCTTTCTCCCTCTGACCACATCTCTGAATACATATAAATGCATATTAGTGTGCTAATGTTGGTAATCAATTTTACATTTCTGTAAATATTTGTGTATCTTTTTAATAATTTTAATAGTTGATATCTTAGTAGTTAAGTTTTAATTTGTAGTTAAGTAAAGTAATATATTTAAATTTATATAGAGGAATTTAAAATATGAACTGAATTGAACTTCATGCCAAAAAGTTAAGATACATGTAACTTATTGATCTTTGAAATTTAATAAAACTCTTGCACTAGTTAACTTAATAAGTGTACTTCAGCAAAGAGAGTAAAGATACAAATATGGCTTGAATGCACATACACGACATTCCCCTTGTACCATTTGACGTTTTCAGATGGAAATTTTCTGTTTAAATCAATCGCCCCAGTAAAGATGCGATTCAAATTAAGGAGTTAAATAAAGATTTCAAGTAAGGATTGCACCCTCATTACACAAGGCCCATCGATTGCTACAAACTTATAAAAACCACAATAACGTTAACCAGCATAGTGACAACAAGTAAATCAAAATGCCAGAATGCGGCTTTTGCAAAGAGTTTAGAAAGAGTAGTACAGAACTTTGAATCTTTATTTTACAATTAAAATTTAAATACTGATACTGCCTAGGGCCGGGGGGGTCAATAAAGTACGTACGCATTAATATGACTAGGAATTGGTTGACCCCTCTCCCTTGTACGCAAAAAAAAGCAATGGAAAAGCTGATGAAAACAATAGATGTAAAGCTTTTGGTTAAACCCCCATCCCCACGGGGCGTACCTACTTTATGGATGCCCCCCCCCCCCCCCAATACAACATACAAAATTTTGATAAATTTTCAACACCGCACATATTGTCCAGGGGTAGATAAATTGTTAAAATTCGTAAATTATTACAAAATTTACAAATTACTGCAAAATTCAGCTGATACATTTTTTTTTTAAATTAAAGGATCAGCTCGCATTACTTACTTCCTAAAAATGGATTTTTTGATAAGATCTCTGAACACAGAACCTTCTTGCATTCCAAAAAATTGTTTTTGCTGTTTAAAAAGAAAAAGAAATAGCAACATTAAGTAAAGTACAAAATTATATTTCAGCATTTTAATAATTTAAAAAAAAAATTACCTTCTTTACAAGTTCAAGAAACAAGCTCGAACCCTGGTACTAAAATTTTTTTAATTTGAAAGCAGATTTAATTGATTTTTATGGTGAAAGTTTCTTAACAATTTCTTAATTTTTAATGAATTTTTCATTTTTCTCTCCTATTACTCAATTCTTCAATTTCTCAATTTTCTGTTCTATTTTTGTTCCATTATTAATAATAAAAAAATTATAAATCCCAATTTAAATTAAATCAAAAATTAGAATTTTGCTCTAATAAACAACTACCTGTCAAGACCCTACTACTTTTGATATTTTCCATGTCTTGTGTTCGTACAGTCTCCTTCGTTCGTCTACAATTGCAATTATTGTTACACTAATGTACTACACTAATGTACTACTAAGATGTACGTTGTATTTCGTGAAATAGCTAATAGTAAATTAAAATGTTTGGTGTAGAGCTAACTCAATAGCGCTAATTTTTGTCCCCACAAAAATATTATATTAAATTTCGATTGTTTTTCGTTTTTTTGTAATTTACATGTTCTAATTATAATACATGTTAATCTCTTATAGTTATTTAAAAAATTTCCTCTGCACTCCAAAAATGTTTTAGATGTCAAATTATGTAAAACACTAATTGAAGAAAAATTCCAGTTTTAAATCATGTCATTAATAACCGAAAACAACAAGAATGAAAATAACAATTTCACATACTAATTTCTGCTTGCTGTTCGAAGCAACGATATATCCATCCATATCAACTAAGTAGCAACCATTGACCTATAAGTTAAAAAGAAATAGAGTATATTCTTTTATCAAGCAATCTATAAAATATGAATTTATTAGTAAAATTAATTGACAAACGTTTTCATTTATCTTACTTTAAGTTTTTACCAAGATTTTATTAAATATAAATAGAAACTTAATTCGAAGAACAGGCTAATAACTCAAGAAAAAATTATCCAAAGAACGCGGAGAACGAGTTTTTACGATGTCGTCGTCGACAGTGATTTCAATTCAGATTCTGATTGACATATCCATGGATTTATCTTTCCAAGATAGTGTGTTAGCAAATATAAATAGGATCTCAATTCATATTCATTAATAAACATACTGAGTGATTTTATATTGAATAATGATGCACTACAATTAGAAACAGCCCCAAAAGCATTTTTTCAGTGTAAATATGACCATTAAAATTTAGTAGAAGCAATTTCAAACAGGGGCGTAGTGGAAACTTCAAACAGGGGCAAGGTTGATATTTTTCGACAAATTGATTTTTACGCTAAAAATCACCGTTTCCTGATAAAAATTTTCTGAAAAACCCCTAATTTTGCCGATATTCCGACAACTACGAAATTCTAGGTGGAGCGACAGCCCCCTTCTCCCAAAGCCACTGCGCCCCTGATTTCAAATGAGTTTGAACGTTTACCTGATAATTGCTGCACTGAAGTAGCTACGAAAGACAGAATTCAAAAATTGAAATAAGCTATTAGCTTCTTAATAAATGAACAACATTGTATAAGTTCTAGAATTAATTTTTTTTCATCTTTTTCTCGCTATTTTTACTTTTCTTAGAAACTTGTTTTGCTTCGAAAAATGAAAAATGATATTTAATTTGCTTAATAGCAAGCTATTTCTTTGTAAACATTAAATCATAAAAACGTGCTCTAATTGATGATTGATTACCAAAAAGAGACTTTCGCCAAAATCTGTCGACGCAAGATTATCTATTTCCGAATGTAAGGTGTAAAAATATAGTGCTCAACGATAAATCAAGCCATGAAAGAAAATTTAAAACTACATAATCAAATGTAATATGATAAAAAGTGTAATGTGGGTTCTGTATATTAAAAAACATGCAAACTTCAACGTCGTTTGGGTCCTTTGAGAGAAGAAGAGGCAAGAATATCCATTCCCAGTGGAAATACAGAAATAGCCTCGAGACATGGTTCTATTTCCGAAAAGGTCTATTGTCAAGACGAAGTAAACGATGAAATTTGTCGAGCATATACTGAAGAAAGATTATGCCTTACACGTTTACTTTATCTTATCAATTGTGCTGATTAAAAATCCTTTCGAAATGCAGAATTTAACCTATTTGATAGTATGCTTTTGAAAAGTTTACTATTTAGTGTAAGTGCTATTCATAGCGAGGACAGGCCACAATTTATTTTAGTCCACACCCATGCAAAATTTAGTCTTTGTATATATATATAAAATCTAACCTTTGAATTTGAAGACTGGCCTTTCGTTAGGATGCGTGACACTGCTTCTTGCCAAATCGTGAAACCAACAACTAAAAATAAACTTACCTCATTTAATTTAATTAAGATATCTTGGCTTCATCTTGATATTTAGTTCCCCAAAAAATGGTAGGTAAAAAAAACTTGTTATTGAGACGGTATTGCTTAAGAAACTTTCAGTACTCTTAAAAAAGTTAAGAAACTAATGAATTTTAGTTTTCTTCGTAATTTCGTAATCATAAGAAATAAAGGAAACTGACTTAATTTTAACGTGAAATGCAAATTATTGTTACATTCAAGTGCTACAGGATTTTGTACCTGAATTTAAAAATGAAAATGTATTTTTGATGTCATGTTTATCTCACTGCTCAAGAAGAACAAGAAACTTTTAAGAAACTTTTAGTATTAAATCTGTGAAAAATCATAAAACGTTCAGTACTGAAGCACTTTCCAAGTTTCTTTTTAAAAGATGCGTGTAATGACATTAGCGTCATGGTTTTAATAAGAAACTTTGTATGGAATCTAAATGTTATATTTTACCTGCAACAATAGATCTGTTAGTTCCAATTATTACAGGAGCTACAGCTATTATAGCACTATCATTCTCTCTGTCTGAAAAGAAAAATATATTATTGCTTTTGATATCTCCCAAAAAAATGTTCCCCTATAGGTTTTAATAATACTATTTTGGCTTGAATTTGACATAAAATGATGTAATTGATCATTTAATTGTACTGCTAAGATGTATATCATTTAATGGTACTGCCAAGATGTAAAATAATATTCACTGATTTCTATTCAATGAAATCCAAAAATAGAAGAAATATGTTGCTGCAACCTGCAGAAAATATCACAATGTAGCTTCGAAAGATCCTTTAATGGTGATTTTCCTCTAATAATGTTTTTGCAAAAAGGTATCAAACTTTAAGATAAAACCTCTCACACCAATGTCAACAAAAACAGAATTAGGAAAAATGGAGCTCCTCCAAATTAGTTTGCAAACGTGGACACATTTTGTAGAACTCTCGGTATTTCATATAATTGTCTGTCACATAAAATGCATCCCTAGTTCATCCGTCACACTGGCTTTACACATATATGAATTTCTGGTTCCCAAAGCTCAAATGCGTTCGATTTTTACCAATTTTATTAATAAGCAGAAAATTCCTATTATGAGTCTTACCAAGCAGTCTTACCAAGCAGTTTAGTAGAAAAATTCATGCTGAAAATCTTAAGAAACTTTCATAAAGGTTAATACGTTTTTTAACAACTTAAAAGTATCTATTTACCTGAACTTTTTAAGCTATCAAAAATAAACATCTTCTGAGAACTATTGTATGCTTCCGTTGCCCGAAGAAATAATATATCAGAACTGTTTAACTTTCCAACTTTGCCTGTCGTAGTGTTGTATCTACAACGATAATTTTTCATGTTACTTCGTCGGGAATTCATATACATTATATCTTCCTTGGATATACTTAAAACTTAAACTTTAAAAAGCTGTCAATCACTACATATGCAAGCAAAAGATATTGTAGCTTTCTGCATTTTGAAGCAAAAGATATTGTAGCTTTCTGCCTTAAAATTTAGCATGAATATTAGTCTGCTATTTCAATAATTTAGACACACTTTTGTTTCAGTAAATTTAACTTTATTAAAATAATTAAACAGCAACGCCCGAGGCTGGAAAAAGGTGATGGCAAAATATTACTTTTCAGGGAAAAGCAATAGAAAAATAAGGAAATTTGCCAAATTCCGGAAGGGCAAGGAAGGTGACTACCCCTCCCCTGTCCGCCCTCCCCGTTATCCCTGCAATAAAAATGATGCCTAAGTCAATATGTATTTTATTTCTTACCCACTTTGTTGTTCTCTCGTAAAACCAGAATGCATTGATGCAAATACTGAAATTATTCGTTCTCTGCAAAAAACAAAATTGTTAACCTAATAAGTAGCTAAGCTGACACTCATAAAATGGTTGAATATAAAACAAAACATATTTGTATAAAATATGTTCATAAATTAGGTTGTAAAAAGATCCAACACTAATAAATCATCTCTATTTTTCACTTTACAGCAAGGCTAGGCCAACTTAATGAAAGAGACAAATTGAGATCTAAAAATCTGAAATTAATTAAAAATTCCCATTTGCATTTACTCCATAAAAATATGACGATTTAGGTCCTTCTTCGGAAATGTGTCACTGGGCCCTGCCAGAGACGAAAGGGGTAATATAAAAAAGAACAACACAGTCGTGAGTCATTTCGTTGTATTTACATTAAAGATCGTACTTACATTCTGTTTCTTGGGCGATTCCATGCTTTTGAAATAACATCATCTGTTACCTGCGCAGTCAGAAGCAAATAATCTAGCAATTCCCTGTCACCTTCAAACAACGAAGAATTTATAATAAGTACCGTTTCTAAAACGTAAATTTCTAAACAATGATAAGCTTGCTAATTCTAAAATATAAGTGTAATTTTTACAAATATAGAAGAATACACCAGGGTGGTGGAAGCAAGAAACTTTTTAATGCAATGAGAGGGACACCGGGATAGTCTAAAAATAGTGAGGCTAAAGAGAGCGAACACCACTGAAAGGAAACCAGAGAACAATGAAAAATAAGGAAAAAGGGATTTTAGCAAAAAAGTAGTGGGGCTATAGCCCCAACAGCCCCACCATCTCCATGGTCCCTGAATGAGCTTGGTCAGCAAATTTCAATAAAATGAAAAGCATCGAAACTCAAGGTTTGATTTTAGAACAATATCCATATTTCAATGTGAAAAGCTGAAGCCGTCATATACCAAAAAGATACTTCATGGATCATTGTCCTCAATTAACCTTTCACTATAATTTATACCATTCTTTTCCCCCAAACTATGAAATTTTGATTTGCTTCTTATATTTTCTTATTTCTTTCCTAATTTTTTGCAAATTTCCATGATGTGTTCATAGCCAACAAATAAAACCAATGTAACTTAAATCTATCTTTAAGTTATTAAACAAACAAAGCAAAATCGCTTCACAAAAATATGTCGTATCCTTTTTGCAAACATTTTTAACTTACAGTTAGCTGGAGTTGAATTAAATTTTGAAAGATATTCCACGAGCTCTTCTCTTTCGGGATAAAACTTGTAAATCGTAGGACTGTTGGCTCGTTTTCTCGATGTGATGTTACAGTATGGCCTAGCAGAAAAAACATCAGCTACAAATCAACTACACTTTCTCTAGAGCACTTAAAAACCTTTTCCTGCATCAAAATTAAAAGGCACTAAAAGGTACTGAAAAGGCATCAAAACTTTAAAAATGACAACTTACCAATTGAATATGTATGTTTTGCTGCCATTTGCCGATGCATTGAGTTTATCTACAGCTGGAAAGTATATTTTCTAAAAATACTTCACATAATTACAAAATGCAAATTTCTACAAATTTGCAAATTTCAAAATGCAAATGAAAATTGCAAACTTTTTCTCAATAAAACATAACGAACAAACAGACAGTTAATTAATGTTTTTAAAACGGTACTTCGTGCAATTATCGAATTCAATGATTTTTTATTTCAGTCAAATTTTATTTTATTTTATTAAAAATAAAATTTGTATCCTGTACTGGGTAGTCTAAAAAATTTAATCTGATCTGGGTAGTGTAAAACAATGCCGGAATGGGTTTTAGAAAACGCAACAAATGCTATTTTTTCAAATACTATTTGACAATCACATTCTTCTGAGACCATTAAGCCTTGTAAAGAGACAAGAATTGAAAAATATTGGATTTTAAATTTATTTTTTTGTTACTTTAAGGTAAGTACCAAAACCCCGGTGGCTTATATAAACATCAAATTTCACAAAACGTAGCCTGAAAAGAGGCTCTCCGTCACAATCATTGCGACATAGCGAGCCTGAGCATTCTTACAGTTTTACTTGTGTGGGGGAGTATTTTATAATTTTACCACTATGTAGGAGTATTTATTTAATTTTACATCGGTGTGATTGATTTATGATAATTTTGCAAAAGGGGAAAAAAATTTATGGTCCACCGACTCGGTTTGAAACTGCAGGTTTAATTTACACATAGTCTATTGACTATGATTTACATGAGAACATCGCTATCGCGAACTCTCAACGGAATTGCAAATTTGGTCAAGATAGTGAGTTTTCGAGATAACTGAACCTAGAGCAACACTGAAAGCTCTCAAAGGATATAAAAGTGAGTTAGCGAGGTTCAACTCTACGTTAAAAATATTTTTAAATGGTATCATTTTTGAATAAGAATATTATTTTTGTAACATTTAATTATAAATATTAACGATAATAATGAGCGACGTTTCGATGTCAT
>JAYJMH010033233.1:0-16595 GCA_036873815.1 Phacellophora camtschatica
CATCTGCAAGTCCATATTTTGAGTGCAAGTCAGTCTGCAACTTACTGGTCGAAAACCACTCAAAATGAGATCATAAAGATTTGTGGCAAAATGATCGTTGGGAAAATTGTCCAGGAAATGAAGGAGGCTAAATTTATTACTATTCTTGCTGACGAAGCAGCTGATGTCAGCAACCAAGAGCAAATGGCATTTGTTATTCGCTACGTTGACTCGTTCTCGTTAATCCAAGAAAAGTTTCTTGGTTTCATTCTTTGCAATGAAGGTATTTCGGGACAAGAAATTTCCACCAGGTTATTGGAGGCAATTAAAATGCTTGGTCTCGATGCTAATCTTTGTCGTGGACAGGGATATGATGGGGCCGTAAACATGTCTGGGAAGTGCAATGGGGCATCATCTATTAATCAACGCCAATATCCGAAAGCACTATATGTACATTGCAGATCGCACGTGCTTAACTTGTGTGTTGCCTCTGCTTGTAGAGCTCAAATTGTTAAAAGCATGATTACTCACGTAAAAGCTTTGAGTGACTTTTTTAGCGCTCATCCTAAACGTTTTGGTCTGTTAGAGACAAAGATAAAAGAACTCGTACCTTTTTCACGCCCATTTAATAGATGTCTGCAGTACACGGTGGATAGTTCTCGAATCCATCAAGGTCAGTGAAAATAGAACGTGGAACACCAACTCTATAAGAGATGCGTCTAGTTTATTTTATGGAACTGTTGTATTTGAGTTTGTCGTGTGTCTTGTTGTTGTTTCCCGCTTGCTTGAAATTACGAGGCCTTTAACCAAGCAACTGCAGTCACCCTCAATGGATATTGTTGCTTGTGTTGAGAAGGTTACACTTCTTTACGCTATGCTGCGAAGATTTCGAAATGAAATATCGGATCTGCATAAGCAATGGTACGAGGAGGCGGTCGAACTTGCTGCTAAAGTGGAAACAACTCCATCAAAACCAAGAACAGCGAACAGTCAGAAGCATCGTGCTAATACTCCTTCCGAAAACCCTTCTGATTATTACCAACGTGTTATTTCCATTCCATTTTTGGATCACCTTACTTCCCAAATTCAAACTCGTTTTTCGGACATAAATATGAAGGTGCTACATGTGTTTTATGGCATGCCTAATAATCTTTCCCAAGAAGATTGGAATGAGCAGTTCTCTGTGTTTCTGTCGATGTGTGAAGATGACCTCCCAGAGCCACGTTACTTGCCCCTTGAATTGAAAACTTGGGAAAGTAAATGGGAATTATCTACAGGAGATTTACCTCGCACTCTTGCTGAACTTCTTCCACGCATTGACAAGCTTACGTTTCCAAACCTTTTAACTGCTTTCCAAATAGCAGCGACAATACCTGTAACTTCTTGCTCTTGCGAGAGATCAATATCGGTATTGCGACGTTTGAAAACGTATTTACGAAACTCCATGGTCCAGCAAAGGATGAATGGTTTGGCATTATTGAATGTCCATAGGGAAGTAAAGCTTGACGTAAACGCTGTTATTGATCAATTTGCTATCGAACGTCCAAGGAGGATGAAACTAAAAGACATTTTGAATGACCCAACCGAGGACGCAAACGTTGCTGAAATTGATGCTCGATAAGATGCACTCAAATTTCAGAACTGAATTTGAAAAGTTTTAAAGAGTTGTTATAGCCAGTGGGGGATTACGTTATTTTACAGCAACATATTTTAATGCTTTCAATCAACAATGCCCAAGCCTATCCATTTCAAATTATACATTATATTCGTATTTGATTTGGGCGGCTGATAACAAATTTTCATAATTGAAAATAAAGACATTTGTTGAAGATTTGTTGGTATTGTTGCAAAGTTTATTTTAATGTCCACGCTGCTTTAACCAAATAGCTCTACCACAGTATGTTAATTATTATTGTCTGAACATCATAGTTGTCACACAGTATATTTCTCACACGGGCCCAGGGCCGTTTCTCAAACTGATTAAAACATTTGAACATTGTGGTCTATATTTGTGGTCATTTGCCGGCAGTTTTTGTTTTGTAAACATTCATGCATATGAAATAATCAGTAACTCTACGTATAACAGTAAAACAAATTGCACAAATTCAAAACATGGTGAACACTGATGATGTATGTGATATAACTAGTGATTTTTCTGATACAGTTTTCCCAATTTAATGAAACTGTTTTTCAATAGAACTAATTTATCATTGACAAGATCTTGTCAAAATTTTTTGTTGCGTTTCGACATTGACTTAGTAAGAAAATTGTCAGATTTTGTTGTATTGCGAAAGGAATATGTTGTTTTCTGTACATAATTTTAAACTTGTGGATGCTCTGCTATCTTTTGTGTACTACCAGTTATATTATGGTATAACAGACGTTTTTAATTTTCGAAAATATTTGTCACCATTGTATGTATCAGATTAGAACTCAATGCAAGAACTGCAAAATTTTTAATCATTATTAGTCGCCATGCTATTTCATTGTTCGATATTTTAGTTGATTCGTTAAGAATCGTCTTTCATGAGTTTGCCACGATCAGGAAGTGTGTTTCTATTTGTAAAAAGGGCGTTTCATTATTTGCTAGATCCGCCCCTGAGTGCCCTGTTATACCAACTGACTATTATGGAATCAAGGAGACCATCTTTTAGTGCTATCCATGCCACTCTAGTTTAGGGCATGGAAATTGTGTGTTTTGAAATTTGTTTTTATGTATTCATTCTTTTTTCCTTTTTTGCTTTACGAATTGTGTTAAATTTTATCTCTTTATTTAAATTTTAAAATTTAAACTTTTAATTATGTGGCAATTAAAACATAATTATTTAATAGGGTGTGTCCAAGGAAATCCTTACCTGACCTAAAGTACAATGAAATGAAAGCGCAAACCAGTCGATGCGGTTGAACTAAAAAAATAATTGGATTATTTTGGTTGTCAACTTTGAAATAAGGGATGTGTCATTATTAATGCTGCATGATGTTTCTGATGATACCAAAAAATTTTCGTGACGCCTTCTATCCGTTGTAAAAATTCTAGCGACCAAACCCCCCTCCCCCTTTTTGCAGGTTTCACTCACAGTTTTCAAAATTGTCAAAATATCATATTATATCATAAAACATTTTTTGGCATGCAAATATATGTACCAAATTTTGATTTGAAGGTTTTTAAATTGATATTTTGGGGGAAAAATATATTAATTTTTCATGACCCCCTTTTTGAACATTTTAGTTTTCCATGGCCCCCTACCCGGCACTAATAATGACTGGTCCCTAAACTACCTTTGGAAATCAGAACAGCTTCTTCTAGGGGGGGTTATCAATCTAATGCTGGGGACAGGAGTGGAAGGATTTTAAGTACAAATGGGAAACTTTCCTCACCCCATTTAAAAAAGTTTAATAACATTTGGCACCTAATCAAAAATATTGAAGAACGTTTATACGCCAATGATAGTGTATACTCATACCATACATCTATTCATGTTATTTTCCTCTTGCACTACCAGATTCCTAAGAAACTCAATCTGGATATAAAGAATTCATAATTGGAAAATATGAACGAGTCGAAGAAACAAAAAACACCCTCGTCAGCTATTTTAAGTAGCTTCTTACCTGGTGAACCCTACAGAAACATTTAACGTTTCTAAAAAATATTTCAGGTGGAAATATATTCCAAAAAAATTTAACACTGATCATACATTTTGGCAAAAATTTTGATATTGCAATAAAAACAAATTTGCTACCCTTCCAAAAATTCAGTACCTAAACGAGTCTTTAAATCAGAACAGAAAAATTGCACCGTTTGTCGCATACAATTGTGCTTTCTTTCCTCTATTTTTCCTTAACATACCTTTTAGCATGGGATCAGCTATCAACTTTTAGAATGTAACATTGTATTATATTAATTTATTTTGTATTTTAAGTTTTTAGAATATATTTCTGGAAACTAGAAATAGATTTGTATTGTAATATGCATAAATTGAAACCCAAAAAAGCCAAAAAAGCTATTTTGCATGCATCCTATGATGCTGATTTTAATTTTTAATTTACATGTTCACTGTCCATTGATAATATTGTAACTCAAAAATATAAGATTTCAAACTTTTAGAGCTTAAGTGTAATTTGAATAGAAAAAGTTTCATACCCAAAATATTGGATACACCCCCTAACTATGTCAGATGCCTAACTATGTCAGATGGTACTGCCACCGCTCTTGGCTATTCATATGAATTATTGCGACAACAGAAAACTATTGCTGAAGTGAAAATTTACATTGAGATTCTGAATAGTCTAGTAATTAGACTAAATGAATAGTCATTGAATAGTCTATTTTTTAAATTAATTTTGCTTATTTTGTAATTTGATTTTAATTTCTTACCTCAAAAAGACCTTTGAAAAACTAGTCGTAGGGTGAGTTCCTGGGAGGGGGGTCTTGCCCCAAGTCTATTTCTTTCTTAATCCGAGAAAGGGAACTGAAGTTAAAACAAAACATTATTTTTCAAAACATCACACTTTTAGGTTCATAAACATCAATCATCAAAAACTTCTAACAACGAGGGAGGGTCATTTATTGACCAATTTATTGATTATTGATCAATTAAATAGGGACCAAAAAAGTAAATACGTACGGTAGAATGTTGATTGACAAGTGTATTTTTAACGATCTTTGTACTCTTAATGGCAGGATAATATGTGACAGACTAGGGAATTATACTTGTGTCGAGTATAATGGAACTAGTGTCGTTGATTACGCATTAGTCAGTAGAGACCTTTCCTTAGAGTGCCTGATTTTTACAGTGCATCCTCTAACCTAATTCTCAGATCATTGTCCTGTGCGCTAAAAAGTGGTCTATGTTCTAGGGTAAAGGGATATATTCAGCTAAGGGAAAGACGAAAATCATGTAAATGGGGTCCAGACTCTGAGGATTCTTTTAGTGTTATGTTAAGGAGTCATGATTTTAATTTTCATAAAAGGAAATGTAAAGAAGATATGCTATGCAAAATTGATAATTTAGATAAAAGGAACCCAAAAGAATTTTGGAATATGGTTAAAGATATAAAATCTAAGAAAGCAAAAAACCCGGCCGAAAATATTGACCCGGACATCTGGTATAAGTGGTTTAAATGAGGGTGACCCAAAAGAGGGCAGTAGTTTCATTAGCCCTGTAATTGAAAACTTACAGGACATCAAATATCCTTGATCAACCAATCACAATAGAAGAGATAAGGACAATGGCCTAAAAATTCAAGAAAGGTAAATCTGTCGACGTGGACTCAATATCATATGAAATGATTAGATGCTGTGTCCACTCCCACTTTGTGAGAGTCTTTCACCTACTGTTTAATTTAATTCTCGAGCAGAGTACGTTTCCAGAGTTCTGGAAGTTTGGCTTAATCACACCCCTGTTTATATCTGGCGATATATATGACCCAAACGACTACAGCGGAATAACAGTTCCTAGTTGCTTGTCAAAACTCTTTACATCCATTCTAAACGAAAGACTTGTAAATCATCTTAACCTGTATTCGATCATCAAACATAATCAGATTGGTTTTCGTAAAGGATATAGGACAGCTGATCATGTGTTCACACTAAACACATGATATGTTACAGTTACATAGGTTCCAAGTTATGGAATCAATACACCACTTTAACGAAAGTCTGCCATTTTGGGAATTTTTCAAAATTTCAAGATATTAATTTTCTGATTTGAGATTCAGATTGGAAATGAAAAATCGAGTCAATCTATGAATTTTCAGTATTTTTTCCTAGCTACAAATAATTTTATCAGCATTTAAACCTTGAAAGATTATAAGGAATTTGACCGTAAAATTGTCTTGGGGTGTAAAATTTCACTCCGAGCGTTTTTCACGGTCAAATCCCTTATAAATTCTCAAACTTTAAATTCGTCTAAAAATTCAGTAGCTAATGCTATGTATTTAAAAATTCACAGGTTTACTAAGTTTTGTACGCGGAATCTGAATTTGGAGTCAACAATTTCATTGAGCAAAATTTTGAATAAATCCATAATGGCGCATTTTGGTTAAAGTGATTCATAAATTGTTTCATGCAAAACTTTCTGAAAAACGAAAACGGAGTTAGCATATACCGCTAATTCTATACACATACTTCTTCTTTAAACTTTTAGTAAGATAAACATTTGTTTATTATTTTCCTTTTTACACACCCCTAAAAGAGACCATCACGGAATTAAGGTCCCTTCGACCTTTCTGATGTTATCCCTGCCACTCTAATTAGGGGTTTGTGATCTTCCAAAAATTGTATATATTTATTTTTTAATACTCTTGACATTTTAAAACTTTGTAAATATTTTAACCTTTAATTTAGATTTAAAAAATTTTAATTTAATATGGCAAAAGAATACACACATACATACATAAAGGTGAACAGTTTGCTATGCTGCAAAAGATACAATGCCGACCCCATTCTGAAAATGCCTCTTTGTACTATTTTTAGACAGGGGTACTCGGCCCAGGCCTCCTTTGGGAATTTTTCAATAACTTATTTGTAAAAATTAATACAAACATGAAAATTGGTAAGGGTACACAGTTGGAAAATATAGAATGCAGACCCCAACCTCAAAATCTCCCTTTGTGCTATCTTTAGACAGGGGTACTCTGATACAGGCTTTTGTTGGGGGTTTTTCCAATAACTTCGTTGTTAAAAGTATTACAAACATAAAATTTGGTGAAGATGCACAATTTGATATGCTGAAAAAATAGGCGCGCATAAAAAAGAAGCGCAAAGGCCAATGGAAGTGCCAATGGAAAGCGGGAGAGCTAGGGAGAGCTTATTCCCTCAAACAATTTTTAAAACAATGGTGCTACGTCACAAGCATGAATTAAGTGCATTGTGAATTAAACGAATTAAGTCCCTAATCAGATGCTGCTTTCTACGGCCCTGCCCAAAATGCTCGCTTGTAATATTTTTTATAGGAGCACTTGGATCCAGGCCTCTTGTGGCCGTTTTGAAGTAACTCAGCTGGAAAATGTGATATGAACGTGAAATTTAGTAAGAGTACACTACACAGTTTGCTGAAAAAGATTGAATGCACACGCTAACCGCAAAATACACTTTTGTGCTACTTTACCCAGGGGTACACAGGAGCCTCAAAGTGTAATTAAATTCACAATACCAACATAAAAAGTAGTGCATACAACCCTGACGGTTTTAAATTTAAATATTGCTATTTACTGAAATAATTCGTAAATTCCTGAGCACTGACCACCACATCGACATAACTTTGTGCATCTTGGTTGATAGATATTGATACATTCCATCCGAAGTTATTAAAATCAGGTAGATACTGTTATCATATGGGACCATTCTCGAGAGATTGGTCTCATATGATTCTAAGAGGAAAAGGAACACCGTATTTGTCAGCAAAATATATCTATTTATACATTTCTGTATGTATAGTGTTTATGTATGATTTTTATAGCACACTGAGGCCTTTTTGGCTTATGTTTTCATCAGAGTGTGACTCGTGAGAAACATATTTTTCTAAAGTTCTTTTTGTTGGGCACGGAAAAAGTAAAAAAAAGCCGAAACAGTGCCACAGCCTGTGAACCATACCAGAAATGTAGTCCTGCGCATACGTTGTCTCCTAGATTTGTGGCATAATCATGGACAGGTAGCCAGCGTTTTTATTTTTACCAGCTACAAACTCAATCGAAAGCTCTTGGCTCTAACTGGTTAAATACATTTTTGGTTGGGGTCTGCATATTATATTTTTCAGCGTGTCAAACTATTATCCTCGCCAAGTTCAGGCCTATATCGCTCTCTACAACTACGTTATCGCAAAACCCTGGAAATAGTCCTGGATCCAAGTACCCTATCTTATAATAGTATATCAATATTCTATCAACATATCAAACTGTGGTGTACCCTTACCAATTGTCATGTTTGTATCACTTTTTACAACCAAGTTATTGCCCCAACAGATGCCTGGATCTGAGTACTCCAGTCTAAAAATAGCACTTTGCATTTTATCTTTTCCAGCGTGTCAAATTATGTACCCTTACCAAATTTCATGCTTTTATCAAATTTCGAACGATTTATTTGCTAACAGCCCTGACTACCAATCAAATTCATTGATAGGATTCTTCACCAAATTCAACAGTCCAACTTTTACAAGATTTTGAAATAAGAAAATACGTTGGAAACCATAAATATTAATTTGAATGTTTATTGCTTTTTGTTGCTCAAAACATTCAATCTTTCATTGGACAAGAGATGAGATACGCAAAGCGGTTTTCACAAGGATAGTCAATTTTTCATTAAATCCCAACAGTATCATGTATGCTTTTTATTAACCAAAAGACTATAATTTTTCTGGATTCACCATTTAATTCTTTACAGAATGGCGTATTCATTCAGGCTTTATCTAAAAAACGGACAGTAGAGAATTAATTTTTGAAAACCTTATTGCAAAGGGGTACAGTAACCTTAATTACTTTTTGCAGGTTGGACCTAAGCATGGCAGCTCGATGGAGGCTGTGCTTTTCAACCAGCAAGGTTTTAAAGTTACTGAAGAATCGCATACTGGTTTAGAAAGTTCTTCAAATCAATCAACTGAACCCCCATCTTCAGCTCACAGGCGCCATTGGAGCAGATCACATTATTTAACTTCTGTTCTTAAACGTGCCAGTAATTCCTTAACTTCGACAAATTCAGAGCAGTTTGGACAAGACTTTTCAGATGGGGAATTTGGGCCATCAAGTATCGGTAGATGTAGTGCAAGTTCCGAATCGAGCGATAAATCCCAAAATGCATCTTCAGACTCTTCTCAACATGTGCGCCGCTTGAGTTTAGATTCTGGAAAGAGTTTACGACTAAATCTAGAAAGAGACGATACCTTGTATCCACTTGCGGAACAATTTGACGAAAGTGTAGAGCAAACTACTGAGCCAAAAAAAAACTATCAACATGGTGCTAAACAAAATGATGTTGTAAATGCGAAGATTTTAAACCACATTGCAAAATACGCTGAATATAGCGTTTTTGCAAGCCCGGGAGCAGTTCCTGATGATGTTCAAAACATCTGCACTATTAAACCTGGTATGCAAATAAGCGACAAAGTTGTTTCAAATTCTTTAAATGATGTTGTTGTCGCTCAGCTAGATCGTATGTCACCAAATGAACAACTTATCTTGAAGTGTGCGTCTGTCCTTGAAATGAATTTCACTCGAGAGGTAATCATTTTTTGTAAACATTTCGAAAATAAAGGGGATTACGAGCTATGTTTAAACAACTTTAATAAAAAATACAGAAATTCAAATGTGGAGTTTTTTTAGAAGCATCGAGAGTGTGACAAAATACAAATACAATAAATGATTATAACTGCTATAGGTGAACAATGTTGCGTTTCGGGCCTTGCTTTTCATCAGAGTGAAGAAACAGTCGAGCAAGCAAAAGATAAAGGATTGATCAATAAAGTAGGTAGTTTGAGTAATGGATAGACCTAACGATCGAAAAAATTAATTTGCCGTAACAGAATAAGTTAGAAAATGGAAACCGCATATTGATTCCTTTAACGGCATTAATTTCTGACTTTAAGATGATTCTTTTTTTTCCTTTTATTGGCATTAATACGGGCAGGGTAAGTCTAAGTAATGACATGTCTTGTTTGTTGGGATTGGCAAAATTGAAATGTTCTGAAAAATTGCATCAATTCCATCTTTCTTATTGCTATCTTCTTCATGAACATTGTCCCCAACATACAGTGTATAAAATTTGCATTGATATACGATGGCATTAATAGCAGATGATGGTTCGTGGAACAGGTACTGTTTACGGATACTGAAGAAATTGTTAAATTTCTTGATGATATAACATGTTTGCAAGAGCGACATCGGCGGTGGTTGCAAGGAAAAATACTTTCACGTAAGTTGTTATCACGTCCATAATGCCACCCGTATTACTTTGGTGTCCGGACTGTAAGTTAAATTCCGTTTTTTATCGGAGCAGATTCCTTTTGTTGTTTGAGAAGAAGTAATTGTGAGTAAGGAGTTGAGTAGATTATCTAATTTTTAGCCTTTTCTCTATCCTTTAATGGCCTTACGCATCCAAATTTTCCATGAACTTTTTTTCATTTCTTGAAAATATAATCTTTCCTGAGAAGTTTGATACCAAAATTAGCACTCTACTGCCACCGCAAAAGGTGTGAAATTGCGGTTTTAAATCAGGCGGTGATCGCGAAAAGCAACCACACTCTCTATGACGTTGCAGTGATGAGTCCAGAAAAAAATATGTTCAACCAACGAGTGAGAAACAAAGTAGTAAGTTGAGATTTCCTTACACTGCTGTTTTAGTTTTCATGATTTTCTTGAAACTTTTGCGAGTAAATTGTTCAAACAATGTCGGAAAGTGAAACTGACGATACAAAGAGTTTGTCAAGTGGAAGTTTGGCTGTAAACAGCGATTTAAAATCTGATTATGGCGAGGTGAGTTTGGGTGCAGGCGCGGTCTTGCCATATCAAGACGAGCCTATCGCAATTGTTCCCGAAGGTGAAGTTGAACACGAAGAAAAGAAAGATGTCGACGGTATACCTTTGGCAGACCTGGAAGCAAGATTTGAAAATGTACTTCCATTAGATTAGACCTCTTGGGCTATCATAAAAAAAGATTACATCCCTTCTCATAAAAAACAACTATCTTCAAAATGAATTGAGCACAGCGACGAATATTTTTTTGGTGTAAAACCAGGCCGGTGTCTGCGTACAAATCGAACCAACTTTTGATGTCTTCCAGGGTCGGCTGCTTTATCAGGAAAGTTATGAAAAGAAATACCTTCTGTGAACTGTGTATTTGGGCAGCTAGCTTTATGGTCTTCGCTCCAGCAACGACCATAAACACGCCTCGCCCTACTCACACGCGCCATGTTTTTCATACTGTTTTGTTGAACATGCTCGATTTGTTTTATGAGGACTCATCACTGTGACGTAATTCAATTTCGCAATCAAAACACTAAATTTGCCAAATTTGACACTTAATAACAACAAAAAACTATGCATTGTTTTGAAATACAGTTTTTTGTTTTGGAAGGAAGTCACAAAAATGCATTATTTTCATTCAAAAAATTTGATGATGATCACATTTTCACATCAGTGGCTTATTGTTGTCGAGTGAATACTTGTAGCAAGTTACAGCTTTATCTGTCTAAGGGTTGCTGACATAGTCAGAGGGCGAAAAATATCAAAAATCTTTTTAGCCCAAATAGGGTGAAATAAAAGTAGATAGAATTTTTAATTTTCATCATATTCAATTTTGAATATTTTTGTAGCAAAAAACATACGATTTTATATCTTATACTTTTAGTTATTGAACGCAATAGTTCCACGAAAGATAGCAACAATGCTAGACACAACGTTGTACAAATTGAGCAAAGAACGGCTGATTGAGTGCGGATCACTTGCGCTATGTCAATCCCAACAACACAACCAGACAGAGATTTCTTCACTTAGTGGTTCCAGTTATCATCATCATCATCATCATCATCATCTAAAGCCAAAGTCTCATGTTCTGTGCGGATGTTACGCCAAAGAAGGAATTCCAATAGTCAACTTATCACAGGCCGCGCGTCAAACAGAAGGGAGAAAAAGACTTTGCCTATATTTCCATTTCTCGAACGCATTTGTTCGCGAAGCTGCATACGATCTATGGCTTGAAGATCAAAGAAAAGCTTTGCACGAGAGAGCTGCGATGTTTCTTGAGACACAGGTTCATGTGTGCAGGTCATGTGGTGGTACTTCCTTTGTCCCCGGTGTTAAGTTGAAAACGTCGTCTCGAAACAATGCCTTTACACTGGACTTAGGTGAGTTGTCTTTGCGGGACTTTTATTCCTTCCATACTATTCAAACGAAAATATCTCTATTTTCTAAGTAAAATTAGGAAGTGCTAAATTGCAATGAAAATATTACCTAAATTGTTGCTATTGGAAATAAATTTTTTTTATCTTTTCAATTAAAATCTAAATTTAAAATTTGTTTAAACTTTAGAAAAAGACCATTAAATCTTGCTTAACTCTATCTAGACCGGGGGGGGGGCTTAATTAGCCCTCCCCTACTAAATTTTTTGACACAACTCGTGAAGCGTTTTTCAGATGCTTCTGAAACTTTTTGACTTTCCTATGCATTGTCTAGGAATGTTGCAATATGTTTGTTTACATGTTTACATGTTTACAGTTGTCATGGCAACTGGTTTTTGAGAGAGTGCTTGTGAATATATAAGTTGATTTGTAGATTTCTTATGAAAGGAGCTTTCCGTGTGAAATTCAGTCAGCATATTAATGGAGCACAGGGGCACATTTTTACATTAAATTTGTTCAATTAAGTTAAAGTTATTCTTAGAATTTGATAATGAGTTTTTCTCATGGTTTTACTGTAAAATGTAGCTTAATACATCATGACACATGGTAATTTTACAAAAAAAAATCATTTCTAACGATTTAATAGCACTTTAAGCCCTATCTGCCCAGTCCAGATAGGGTTAAAAGTTTTGAATTCTGGATTTATAAGTATCTTTCTGTAGACCCGTTATTTGCTATCATTAATCAGAATGAGGAATATTATCTATTTTTTTAATTTCAACGTCGTTTTACTAATTATACTACTTTACATTAGCGTGAGTTAGATAGCAACAAAATAATTTTTAATATCTTGACCGATGTCACAAAAGTAAGTCCGCGTTACCGCTAAGAGGTTGCACACTGAATCTATATTGAGGTTTGTCAATTATGGTTTTTTTCACCATAATCAGAGTGTTAAATTAGTAGAATAAAGTATGCAGAGTCAAATTGGTCATGCATGATGCCTTTAAACTAGGTTAAGGCTGCTCGTAATTTGTGTACAGGGCGCACCAATGGATTCTTGGATTGCTTGACAACTTATTGCATGATATTCGATTAATTTGTAAAAAAATGATTCAATTATATTTATTATGACTTCAGCTGTGACGTTCAAATGTGTTCCATAGTGTTTCAAAAATGAAATTATCGGAAGAAGAACCTAGCTTCACAATGTGTTTTTAAATTAGCTTTTTAACTGTAATAAAACATAAACGCTAAGACTGAAAAACAGTTCGAAATGCTGATATGTGAAAATATGACAATTTCGTAACACTAACAAAACAAAATGTTACAAAAATTCTGTTTTTTGGACATTTTCTAACATTAATTGACAATTACCATCTCTAGGTTTATTCTAACCTACTTTTAGTTATCTTTATTATTATACCATTTACTGCAATAATTTCGTTGTTTCAGGAGAGGTTTCTGCACAGGTTGAAAGAAAGAGAGCGCAAGTAGCGGCCAAAATCTCGTCAGTGGGCAATCAAAAGGGTGCATTGTTTAGAAAGTTGCTAAACGGAAATAACAAAATGATGATGGATAAAAGTGAAATTCAAAACGAGATAGGTAGCCATTCTAAGACCACAACAATTGGATCCAGAGGAGAGGGTGTTGGCAAAGCACTTGTTAATATGGCAGGTAGATATGTTTAAATTTATTGTGGGTTTTTTAGGAAAAGCTACTCTCAAGTGCCGAATAGCCGCCCCCTACTTGAATTCTGAGGTTGTTTACAACCCTCTTTTATTCCAGCCCCTGTTTTTACCGAATTCTAAGCTTTTCCAAACCAATAAAGACAATATTCATTGTCCGTTCTAATTTTTATTTTTTTACTTTACTTCTGTAGTTTTTCGATGTTATACACCATGACCATCAAACCGTGACAAATCGTAAAATTTGAACGTTAATTTGATGACACTGTGATGATGTGGTAAAAAAGAATCTTGCCTTTAAAAATCGGATGCCAAAGCCCAACAGCAAGCAACCAAGGCTCTACATATTTGCATTCCATTAACATCAACTGAAATTAAAATCTAAAATCTGTTGCATATTCATCTAATTATAGACATGGACATCAAAAACTCAACAGTTTGCCATAGCTAAAGCCAGAAGCCTTTGCATATGATCAAAGCATTGTTGCGCTTTGGAAAACAGATGCTTGTCAAAATAATGTTTATGTCATGCTTTTCAGCAGTAAATTCTGAAACAATTTAACTATTCGTTTGAAAAAAATTATACGACATAGTTTTGACATATATGTGCCAAACATGTAACGCCTTGGTTGGTTGCTAATTAATTGCTAGTTGTAGTTTTTGATTCGCGAAGCATAATCTACAATGTTTTGTTGGTGGGAAAATTTCCTGTGATCGTTTACCCTCGTTTTCCCCCAATGAAAAGACGCATACCTGCATCTAATTGCAAAAAGTGGATAATTTTTTATGGTCTACCATAACTCGTGCACTACGTCAATTACGATTATTAAGTTGATATCCATGTCAGAAGAGCTAGTTTTAAATGATTGTTTGTGATTTTTAGGCTTGTCCTTGCGTTTGAGCGATTTTCGAAAACATTTGGATCAAACAGGAGCTCACAAATATGAAAAATATTGATCGAATTTCTAAAGCTTGAGAACACATGGGCAAAGAGTTCCGCGACCTCGGCTAGTCAAAGAGACTCTTTCAGTTATGACTCGTTTTCAGTTCTGACTTATCAGTTTTCACAGTTTAAGGTTCCTTCTGAATAAAGGCTTTTAATAAAGGCTTTCAAAGTATGAAATCATTGTTTGACAAGAATGATATTATTGTTTTTCAATGCTTTACAGCATGGAAAAAATGTTTAGATAGCAACAATGCTAGACACAATTTTGCGATGGCGGAAAGCAAAAGCCAAGGAAGAGAGGTCAAAATATTTGGCCTCTCTTGCTCGTCATTTCACATGCGATCGCCGCGTGCTTGGTATTTTTCGCTTCGAGAGCGATATGCGCTGATGGAAAAAAAGTTTGGTGGAAATATATCTGCTTTTTCACGGTTAAATTCGAATGGAAATCAGACATTTGCATCAGGTACGTAAGAGCTTCTGAATTTCAACTGTTTTCAAAAATTTAGATTGCTTCAAATTTATGCCTGCCACAATAAGCCCTTTCCATAACGACGAATGAAGGTCATTTCCCCACGAACATGTCGGTATCAATTTGGTTGGCAGAGGTGTAAATTTCTACTATTAAAAGTTTAATATTAATTTGAAAAAGCACATGATGCTGGACTTTTTATCATGTTGTGTTTCCAAGACATATTTATTATTGTTTTGCCAGGAAATTTGCCAAATTTTGCTAGTCTTTTCACTGAAATTCGATTTTTCATCTTGTGCGAAAATTTATCTTCATCATTGTGTGAATTTTTAGAGCATTTTTGTGGAATGAATCTCTCAAAATGAAGGGCTTGCCACAGAAAACAGAATCCATAGCTAAATAGAGCCGAATCTCAGCTTTCGATCGGTGTATTGGTATTTTTTCTATTTAGGCCTGTTGGAAAAACGTGTTTGTCGGCATTGTTTTGATTTTCAAAGGCAGATATCTCCTTTTTGGCGAGCATGGCGGTTGAAGTTTTATAGAAAGAAAAAAGGAAGTTTGTCAACAAAAACAAATATTTCTGGTTCGGCATGATCTTTTATTTTAGAGATTAGTTTTTACATTCAGAAATAGTAAATAGAAATAGTTTTTTCTTCCAATTATTTCATTTCAATTATGTACTTTCAACAACAACGATAAATATGTTTTTTATTGAACATTTTTGAATAAGGTGAAATTTTTTTCTTCTCCTAAAGAATAAAGACAAATAGCAAAATGGGTTTAAATTTTAGTTTCGGTTTCAGTTTAGTTTCAGTTTATTTTCAGTCTTTTTCTCAGCAATGTTGCGGGACTTCTGTTAACAACTCACTTTTTATTTGTTTGATACACATTTTTAATTTTTGTAGGTGTCACCTTTTTGCTCAAAGGACTGCCCATCATCATTAGTTTACAAAAAATTGTGGATTGTTATATCTTTATTGAACTTTCTATGTTATATGCTACCTGCCCACCATATAGAAGAAGATATGGTGATCGTGTGTTTATTTGAGACATAGTACTACACAATTCAAGTATTAATGAACTTTAGTTTTGTGAAACTGTGCATTTATTTACAAATCTATGTTTTTCTAATTTGAATTGTAGTTTTCTAAACTAAATAATGGTAGTTATTATCTTATGTCTCAGTTTATATGAGGCTTTACATAACTCTATTTGTCGAGAGTAACTTTTTTTTCTCGTGTCATGTTTACAGCACTTCATTTATATTTTTGATCATTTTTTTTAAAGCACCTATTTAAGCTGTTCTGAAAGAAGGAAAATGGCGATGAAGAGATTAATCTTCTATCAATGCTGTTATGAGAAATAGTGTAATAAATTATCTGATTTTGCCCTGTCTGTTTTATATAATCTATACTTTTGCCCTACCTGTTCTATATATATATATAATCTGTGCGTTTTTAACACGATCCATTTTCAAATGTACAGTTAACAACCTGCTATCTCGAACTCTTGCACAAAATTGAAATCTGTTCGAGGTTCGAAATAGCGAATGTTCGAATTGACGGGCAGTATTTCACAGAAATCCTAGCGATGGGAAATGAAAATTTATTCGAAATAGCGAATGTTCGAATTGACGGGCAGTATTTCACAGAAATCCTAGCGATGGGAAATGAAAATTTATTCGA
>JAYJMH010033244.1:0-16595 GCA_036873815.1 Phacellophora camtschatica
AACCAAACCAAACCAAACCAAACCAAACCAAACCAAACCAAACCAAACCAAACCAAACCAAACCAAACCAAACCAAAGTAAAATGAAACGAAGCAAAACTTAACAAAGTGAAACGAGACGAAGCAACATGACTGAACATTATAATGTTGGGTGTGTTGGAATGAAACACAACATTGACATTGGGTATACACGAAAATTTGAACATTAAAGATGGATTGGTTTATGAAATCTCAGTGGCACACTCCTGTCTGACCATGGGACTTGTACCCCCGGAATGTTGCTATGATTGTACGATTGTTGGATATGAATATGAAAGTTGTATTAATAGTAACTGATGGAAGTTGTATTCATGGTATTATGAATGTTAAAAGTGCAGCATGAAACAATCTGTTGTATTGATTATATATGTATGTATCCATAGATTTGGAGCTTGACGACTGGCTTGTTGGAAAAGAAACTGGAACCGTTTGAAGAAGCTGAAATAACTGGAATCATCGCTTTTCCTGAAAGAGAGCAGATTTTACTTGTAGGTTGGAGCAGAAAGCTTTTAATGTACAATGATTTGGAGGAGGTGAGAATTGCATTATTTTGAAGAAACCTTTTTAAGGAAAACAGCACCATAATATAAATTTTAGTTATTTTGTTTATGTTTGGAATTTGTTGTCTTGATATTTTACTTCATTCGAAACTCTCAATCTTGAACTCGCTTAACTCAAGCTCCCTGTTAACTCAAACTGTTTTGTATCTCTCTTGAGGTCTATTAGTGTAAAGTTAGCTTCGGCTTACTCAAACACGTTCTTTAATTTGAACTGTTTTCTATATTCCTTGAGCGTTTTCAGTGTTAAATTAGCTTCGGATAACTTAAAAATGTTCTTTAACTCAAACTGTTTTCTACATTCTTTGAAAGCTTTTAGTGTTGCCTTAGGATCCCTTTAGAGCTGTTTAGCGTTAAATTAATTTCGGATAACTCAAAAACTTTTGTTAACTCAGCTGTTTTGCATCTTTCTTGAAAGCTTTCAGTGTTGATTTAGCTTTGGTTATCTCGAAAACTCTTATATTTCTCAAAATAAATATTCATTCCTCGAGACCTCGAGATAGCTGGGCTGAACTGTTTTGAAAAACATTATATATTTTGACTTATACCTTTTCTGCTTTTCACGGTTTAGTTTAATCACGTTTTTTCTTTGTATTTTTATTAATGTTGGTCTTTATTAAGTTTTTATGATTGATTAGCTGATCAGAAGTGTTTTACAAAGTTTAAACAAGCTTTAAAAACTATCCATTTGCTATAAAAACAAGCTTTAAAAACTATCCATTTGCTATAAAAACAAGCTTTAAAAACTATCCATTTTGCATTTGCTATATATTAGTCTTAATTGACATATAAAATTTTTGTTTGAAAGGGTGGAACAGCGGCTGCAGATCCTATTTGGTCTACGCTTGAGTCTCATTCGGTAAGTTTAAGCTTCTTTTTTGTTTCTTTTGTTTCTTTTGTTTCTTTTGATTCTTTTGTTTCTTTTGTTTCTTTTGTTTCTTTTGTTTCTTTTGTTTCTTTTGATTCTTTTAAATTTTAATCACTGTAACTAAAAATGTCTTGTCCAGGAAGCTATTCTTTTAAGAATAGTTAACGCCCCCCTACCCGGCAGGAAATTGGGTATGCGCACATCGGCCCCCCAATTGCCTGCGGAATTAGGCTTTTTATGGTCGGTGATTGGACCTTGGAAGAATTTTGGAGGTGGGACCAATGCACTTGGAAGAATTCCGGAGGTGGATTCCACCGGAGGTGGGACCAAACCGAGAGGTGAGCAGGACGAGAAGGATAGATAAGAAGAAATAACAAAAGAAAGAGTTAAGAAGGAAGAGTTAAAAAGAAAAAAAAATCTAGAAATAAAGAAATTAATATGGGGATGGAGGATGCGCTTACCCCGGTTAAAATACTTCTAACCGGCCATTATATATGTATCAAATTTCATAGAAATCTCGAACAATGGTTTTTGTATCTTTTTGTTTTATATTTGAACATTTCTGGTTGACTAACGTTGAATATTTGCTGGTCTACAGATGTGAGAAAAACATTTGATTTTACTGTTGTAAAGATTAATGTACACGCACCAATCAAGTTAACAAGGGAAGAATGATTTGATGGCTCCAATGGTAGAATGATTCGAAAACGATGAAAAAAAAGAAAGAATTAGACAATGTTGCATTTCCCCTACGCTCTCGTGTGAATCATCACTGCAGATATGAGGCTAAGAGAAGGAATCCTAGAGCAGAAAAATTTTATGGCTGAAATTGGCCACTTTTGGTTATGAGCGATTTTTTCAAAATTCTGCTTGAAAATGTTCTCAGAGACAAATCAGAAACTCCCAGAGAAAACGGTTGACATTTTAGCTTTCCAGACACATGTTTGCATAGCTTTTGAAATTGAATAATACATTTTCTGAATAAAGATTTATTGGTATTATACATGTGTCCACTGATAATAACATGTGCTTTTATCTTTAAGAAAACAATACAAATTGCTAGCTTTTTTCAGCAAAATCACCCATGTCTACTGTACTGTATAAGATAACAAATTGTGATAACATATATTTTCATTTGTAAGATAACTTTATGTCTATACAATCTGAAGAAGAAGAGTTGAAATGCATTAACCCTTTCACCCCGGGAAGGTCCAAAAAGCCCATTGACCAGCAACGTAAAACGTCATATTTCCAGGAGGTAAATGCAGGTAGAGCTTTACATTGATTTAAGATATTTCAACAATAGTTTATCATTTAAATTAAGTTGGTTTGCATGTTCTACCCCCTGCTAAATAAAATTTGCAAAGGATTTGCCTGTACAACAGAAATAAATCCGGGCGTAAAAGGATTAACGTTTTTCACACTTCAGTATAAATTGGTTGATTTCTTTTCCCCAAGGACGATATTCTGTCTGTTTCTTATTACCCACCGAATCTGATCGCAACAAGCAGTTTTGATGGCGGAATATTTATATGGAGTTTGGAGAGAGAGAAACTTTACCGCAAGTTAAAAGTTGGCAAGGATTCATTATTGTAAGTTCTATTTTCGAGTGTAATTTTTCTGGCTTTAGCAAAATGCTCAGTTATAATAAATGGTTTAACGTGTCTCTGGATTTTTGTAAGTACAAAAACAAAGTATAAGTTTGCACTCGTTTATACTGATGTTAGCCCCGATCTCCTCGCTGACGTCTTCGTGCACTCCAGCAATTTAGATCTTATTAACTTTTAATGTTGAACTCATGCATGTTTTTGATATGGCCATGCGAATTTCTTTTTAAGGCAAATCAATGTATTCTGAAACATTAAATTACATGTACTGTCTACGTGTTAATAGGGATGATGACATAAAAGAGAGTTGGGAAAAATAGAGGTTTTACAGTATACATTGATACTAGCTTGTTTTGCGATTTTGGTACGGTTGGCACAGAAAGATTAATTCGAGAACATAAATTCTTCATGCAATTTTTTTGATGAGCTGTTTATTTATTTTATGATTTTTACTTAGTCGCTTACATTTCAGCAAACAAAAAGTACTAGAAACTGGTTTGGTCAAGAGGTAAGTATAATCAAAGATTCACGTCCATCTCTTATTGAATTTTTGAAAATGAACATTCTACGAGTGTCAAATGCTATTTGCTAATTAATCGGTTAATCAATTCATTAGTTAATTAATTCATCCTTCCTCTATTTCCCAGCTATAGTTTAAACCCTTTCACCCCCGGGAAGGGCCATATGGCTCTTTGATAAACAATGTAAAACGTCATATTTTCAGGAGGTAGATGCTGGTAGAACTTTACGTTGATTTCAAATATTCCAACGTCAGTTTGTCATATATATAAATTAAATTGGTTTCATGTGCTACCCCCGCCCTGCGAAATAAAACGTGCATAGGATTTGGCTGTTTTGCAGAAATGAATCCGGGCGTGAAAATGTTGAGCGTGTCAAATAAGAACCTTTGCCAGGACTGTAAAAGTTCTACTTTATTATTAATTGTATGCACAAATACATTTGCAAGAACTCGCCTCCACAATCCGCCGCCACAAAGAGACTGCCTTATACAAAGCTTCAGGCTGATTTTTGGTAAAAATAAACAAATTGTATTTAAAAATTGGTTACCAAGAGTTAATTTAAATGCTGGAATTTATTTCTGATAATGAAAATGAATTGATATGACCTCTCTGCCATACAGTATACATCAGTCCAATGCCATATAATTTGCTAAATATAAAAAAGAAAACAGGTTGATTTTCAAAAACTGGTTTCTTAGCGACAGGTTCTAACTGCATTGCCCTTGCCATAACCTTAGTCCATTTATTCATTTTATTTATTGAAATCTTTTCTTTTGACTAGATCTAAAGACGACGGATTTCCCGTGGACAATGTTTTGTTTTTAACCAGTCGATCGTACCAGGAGAATGCTGTACTTGTCACCACTGAGTGTGGTAAAATAGAATTTTGGCCTGTGTTTGGAGTTACTAAACCGTCTGGTGAGAGAAGCTGCTCGCTGTATTTTATGTTTGTTGATATTTTGTGTATTGCAGTGGTGTGTATTCACTTTATAAATGAAGTAACTACTTTTGGTTCATGGCTTAACTACAGTCCAGCAGAACAACTTTTTTCAATTTGCCGTGGTTTTATTCTCAAATTAAGACACAACTTCTGAAATGACGTGACCCCCAAAAATATTTAACTATTTTAATTCGAAGAATCTCGCCTGAATTATTTCTTTTCAACCAACAAAGTCACAAAATTTTGTATGTCAATATGTGAGACTTATGATATGTCATTTTTGATATTTCAAACTTATGAGACCTGTCATGCAATAACTGCGCTGCATCTGGTTGCACCATCGTCATAGTTAATAATAGTAGATTTAGTTTGCACTATAACCAATACGCACATACCGTAACCTCGGATTGGAAAACCCTGGGCTATATTTTGGTGGGCTTATAAATGGGGGTGCTTATATGAGGACGATATCTTGTGTTAGTGATAATCTTATGATAAAAACGAAAGAAACATACCATATTGTAATATTAATGATAAATACAAAGATATGTAGATAAAGACAATACACATGGGAGACAATACAAGTGTTTGCAACTTCATTTGTTTATATATGGGGGGCTTATATTAGGGAGGCTAGTATACAGAATGATCAGAGTGTTTGAAAGTTGATGGACTTATAAAAGGGCGGCTTATATAAGTTGGGCTGAGATATGGAATGATAAATTATAAATTAGTTGCTGATAAATTAATGACTAAAATTAATTTTCTTTCCAGCATCGTTCCATGCAGCTAGTACATCACGAAGTACAGTTTTGTCAATTGCTACTGACAAACCAAATGATTACTTAATAAGTGGAGATTCCAAGGGAGTTGTAGTTGTTTGGGATATTAAAAGATATTGCAATCTCAAAGCATTTAAAGATGTCGTTGATCAGGTGAGGGTTGGGTGATTATTTCTTTTTTTACATTCCATTGCCAAGTGAGCCAGTCCGGGCTCGTTTAAGTGAGGCGGTTTTTTAGTTCGGATTTATATCGATTTTAATCATCCGGGCGAGTCTTAGTTTCCACTGGCGCGTTGAATATTTCTCATATAAACTAGGAAAATTCCACAATCTTCAAAAAGTGAATACATGGCTGAAATAAGGAATTTAAGAATGGCTTCTGAAGTTTTCTTCAATCCAGTCCTCCAACAAATTCGTTTTTGAAGGATTTTTGGAGGGAATGTTTTCTTTCTTGTTTCATTATAACATCACATTTTTTCCTGTGATCCTACGATACCTTTAATTAAATTATGTCATATGTGTCTTCTTTTGTTCTTTTGATGATAGGATATTAATATGTAAGATATAAGATATTGATATAAAATGATCCTCACTTTTTGCTTTCATATGGAAACAAACTATTCCAAGCAAAACATTCAATATTAAACTAAATTAGCATTACAATTGTATTAAATTAACAAAGGAAATAAGTATTTGAACACTTACTGTTTATACGTATGACTTCGATCTTATAAATGTTTTATCATTTTACAGTCACACTCTGAAGAGGGCACAAGTCAGTGTGCTTTTAATCTTTGTGCGTTTTTTGTCATCGTTTTTTCAACCAATACAAATAAAATGATATCAATATAAACTAAAACCATGTTTAAGATTATTCAAACAAATTTTCATTTTTAGATCCTAAACCGACAGACTGGAAACTTGATTCCTCACACTAACACAGATCCTCCTCCAAAGTTCGCAAAATGGACCGCTCATACAGCTAGCGTCATAAGTGTTCAGTTTGTCTTGCATGCCAGCGGTTTTTTTGTTGTATCAGGCTCAACAGATGGATCAGTGAAACTGTGGACATTAGATGGAGGGCTTGTGGGAATGTTTGGACAAGTATGTTAATTACTTTATATAAATATGCTAGGTGTCCCTAAAAGTTGGTAACACGTTTGACAGAATGTCACGTGAAAGACACTGTTTTTTATTCTATTTAACCCGTTCACCCCGGGAAGGTTCTTATGGCCCATTGCCAAACAACGTAAAACGTCATATATTCAGGAGGTAAATGCGGGTAGAAGTTTATATTAATTTAAGATATTTCAAGGTAAGTTTATTAAATAGATTAATTTGGTTTGGATGTTTCATTTGCGACTTATGATATCAGTTTTCTTCTCTAATAAACTTCGTAATGCTATTTAGATCTTTTACGCTGTATTTTCATTTGCGACTGATGATATCAGCTTTTCTTCTATGATAAACTTGGTATTGTTATTTGTTCTTTTACACTGTATTTTCAGTTGAGACTATATACCGGATGACAAATAAAACCATCCCTGTTTGCACGGATGTAGCAGGAAATCAGTGAAGCTGAGAATTTAAATTTGTACTAAAAACGACGTTTGACATTCGTGAGCTTCCAAGTTATTTTGAAGAACTCTATTCAATTTCGGCCAACGTTTTGATATTAAAACGACCTACTTATATACAAAACAAACTTGAGAATTTGATCAATGAATTTGTTAAATTTTAAAATCCGAAGTCACAATTAAAAGAAGGAGATTGTTTTAGCGTCAAAATGTTGGTTGGAATTAATGGAGTTCCTTGAAATGACTTGAAAGCTCGCGGACGAGGGCAATTTTGATTTAAGGTTTGGACTGATAAACGTAGTCGCAGATGACTGGATAATATTCCCAAGACGTCGTTTTGAGCATTTAGTATTACGGTCTATATTATATTAAATACAGTAAACCAATATTCTTATCAGTAGATTATATCAAACATGTTGGGGTGACACCGTTCTCGTTGATACACCCTTCTTTTTGGGACACCTGGCATATAATGCCAATGGTAATGGTAAAGAATCTCGCCGTTTCAAACGGAGTACCACATGGATCATTTTTACGGCCTGTGCTGTTTTCTTTGTGGTAGTGGCATTCTCAACGCTTTAAATGTTAAAACAAGATTATGTGGTGACAGTACAAACATTTTTCATTTTCATTAGGAGTTGCAAAATCCAACCTTACTCATAAACGCTTAATTAAAAAATTTACGCTTACGGCTCCCTGCAATAATGCTGTGAAATTATGGACCAAATTCAAAGAACATACATTTTTAAATGATCTTTTTCATCTCTACAAACTGTAAATTTTATCACCACCATTAGACATAATTTTAAATTCAGATTCCGAACAGTTGTAACTTGAATATTGATATTTAATTTTTTCTAGAAAGCCGCCTGGGATTTAAGCGAGCCGACAACATTTCAGTGAGTTCTTTTTACGGATTTCATCATTTATTTGACTAACAAAATCTTACTGTTTCGCTGATATGTAAATGACAAAATGATTTTTAAATAGTTTTTTTCTAATTTATTTTCAAACATGCTTTTTTCGGTTAGTTCATGTGGATTCTAGGTTACTGGTGTTCTTTTTGCGATTTTTTCGGTCATTAATTCTTTGTCTTCATTTTTTCTTCTTGCTGTTTATTTTTTCTTGGGTAATTTATTTTTCCTTTTACAACAGAATATGCATAAATTAATCGAATGCATATTGTTTAATGATGATCTCATTTGTTAGAACGCCTATTGTTTATAACGAAGATGTTAACCACAATACGATAAAGGCAATAATAGGGATAGCAAATAGCTACATTGTCGCATTCAAGGTTGTTCTTGGATGGTTTTTGTTATAATCTGTACTTCATTGTCTATTATTTTTTTAATTTTCTAGTTTTAATTAAATCCTTACCGCGTCTAAACATGGTTTTCATAATTTTCCCATGCTTTGAAAAAATATGTTTAGAATTTAAAAGCTAACTTTTTTATTTATTTATTTCACCTATAAAAGAACGCAAGCTGTCAAAAGTGAAGAAAAAAAAGTAACGAGGAACTATAAAAGGAACTCAAGTAATATTTCATTTTATTAGTGCAGAATATAACTGTGTTGTGTTTGTTTAGCTCGGGAATCTTGACGTGATTTACTTTATTTTTGATGTGGAATGTGAATGAATTAACGCCCCTTCTTTCAAACGCCCCTTCTTTCAAACGCCCCCGTTCAATAAACTCCCAAACGATAGAAATTTAATGAGCTCCCCCATTCCAAATCTTTTAGTTTCTCTCTTTTCACTCCTCCTTCCCCCCTCATCAGTACTAATAAGAGGCAATCATGGCGTTTTACAAAGGATTGACATAGGATTAATTGCAAGTTTTATTAAAGATTATGTATAGTGTTAACATGCTAGTAAACTCAAAAATCAAACTAACTCTATTAAACGCCTCCTTCGAATAACGCCCCCCCTATAGGGTCTGAAAAATTTAATAAATGCCCCAGGTGTTTACTCGAAGCATTAAGGTATGGGAATTAATGATTAAATTTGTGAAAAATTTGCCTTTTTGCATGTATCTATCTGATCAGTGAAATCCAATCCGATACGAGAGTTTGTTTTGTTCACGCGATATCGGATTTATTCCACATCGGATTCCTGGACCGATTCTGATCCGATACGGAAAATTGCTCTGTTCACGCGATACCGGATTTATTTCACATCGGATTCCTGGACCTATTCTGATCCGATACGGGAAATTGCTTTGTTTGCGCGATACCGATTTTATTTCACATCGGATTCCTGCACCTATTCTGATCCGATACGGAAAATTGCTCTGTTCACGCGATACCGGAGTTATTTCACATCAGATTCCTGCGCCTATTCTAATCCGAGACGGAAAATTGTTCTGTTCACATGATACCGCACTGCGTGGGATGGCCCACTGCGTGTCAACGTTAACTATTAGGTGACGTTTCATAGCAATATCGTAACAGAATCCTATCCATGCGTTGAACACAAAAGCGATGCGATACGTTGGCATTCCTCTCTCATTGCGGAGTGAAACAGACCTTCTCTGAAATAGAAGTCGTTCTATTGTGTTACAGGACTAGCCTAGTTTTTAACGTTAGTGAAATTCTCATAAGTTAAGAACAAAGTTTGAACTTCGATGTCTCTGAGGTCCTTTGAGAAAGAAAGAGGCAAGAATATCTATTCCCAGTGGAATTACAGGAATAGCCTCGAGACCGTGTTCTATTTTCGAAAAGTTCCTTCTTCAAAAAGCTGTACGAAGCGTTTTTGAGTATCGTATCGGAGCCGTGTAAACAGAACGCTTATTTGGTCATGAGCGGGCACTTTTTCGGACATTTAGGACATTTTTTCTTTGTTAAAAAAGTACTCCCCCCCCACACGGACTTGAGATTACGAATATCCTCCTCCGCAGAGGTAAAGCATCTTCCTCCCCAGAAGTAAAAATATTTTTTCTCTTATAACAAAGAGAAAATGTCCGCATTATTCATGGTATGGTAGTAAAAGTTTTTAATAAATCGCGTGAACGCAGTCTTTATAATTATTTCTAGTTTTTATTATTTTATCCTGATGTGGTTTGGCAGCAAAATTTTAGATTTGATCATCATCTATTTTTTAGCGGATGATACAATATTACAAAAAAAGAAATTACCAGATATTTCACAAACGTTAGACAGTGATTTTTTGTCTGATAGATCAACTATTCCTGATGATGAAAAAAGGTATTTTTGGTTTTATTTTTATTTACGTAGAAATAATCATGTTGGATATTATTTTAACAACATATTGCTGAATTAAGAAAATATTGCTAATTTAGTCAAAATGTTTTCTGGCATATTTTTATGCATAAATTTAGATGGTTATTTGTTGATTGGACCGTCGTTGCCTTGAAAACCAATAAAAATGGGAGGGCTTCTTTGCTTGTGCCCAAGCCACAGAAATGGATGCTATTCTCGAATGCCATTTAATAAAACTCATTGCGTTCGGTCAACATTGGCATTAAGAAAGGCGAGTTGTTATTCTTCTCTGTGTCCATGTACCCGTGATGTGTCCATGTACCTATGATGTGTGAGTTTGTCCCTGTACCCGTGATGTATATGTGTGACCTTCTCAACCCTCACGGGTACGGGACACTCGAACAATTCACGTTCGCTTCTTAATGCCCATAGTGTATGCACATATTTTTAGGCCTTATTCTACTTCTGCATTGCCTGATGCAAGAACCAGTTCTCTTTCGGAGGGATTTGAAACGATAACAAAAGATGTCCAAATATGGACGAACACGGACTATTATCGATCTCGAACAATGATATTAGATGACGCTGCAAACCGGGAGGACGTTTGGGTAAGTAATATATGTGTATTAGTATACCATAGATACCTAAGATTAGAATCATAAAATTAAGATTAGATCATAAAATTAGAAAGATTTGATTGGCTGACCAGACTTTTGTCCTTTGAAAGAGGCTGCTGTCAACAATTGCAAACAATGAAAATTTTTGCTGAAATGGAAGTGAGGCAAATCTTATCTGGCTAAGTTTTAAATACGTTTTGTCACCAGTTGCTTATTGGCGTCCAGCAGTAGCCAAAGCGACGTAGAGTTAAAAAAGAGGGAAGAGGAATGATGAGTTTACTAGGGGGAAAGGGTGTACTCCCCTGCAGCTACCCTCTTTCTTTTGTTTATGAAATTTTGTAGTTATGTATATGTTACGTGACGTAAATTCAATGTTGAAGTGTAAGTACCATTTACAGTAGAAACGAGATTTTGTCTACTACAAATGGTATAATCCATTTGTACAGATTAATGTTGAATTGATGATGTAGTAATATAAAAAAGATAAAAAAGAAGGTTTGATATTTTTGTAATATCTAATATGAACTTCCTTCGTTCCCGTAGTCTATTCTCGGAGAAAATTACAATGAAGGTTTTAAGAGACGAATGAGCGACAGGAAAAGCCGAAGAAATAATTTCAGCCAAGTTGATGGAAAGCTCGTGAGTGAGGGCGCAGTTGGAGCAAACGTCTGTTCACCTTTCAAAGCTTTATATACGCCAGTAAGTTTGTTACATTTTAATGTTTTATGTTATATTCACAGACAGGCACCATTCGTTTTCATTGTATGCCTCACTAATTTGTTGTTTGCCTCACTAATTTGGTATCAGTACTGAAAGTTTCATTCCTAATCCAAAATTTTAGTCTGAAAAATTATCTAGAGTTTTGTAGTTGTAAACGAGACAATCACATTCGTTAGAAGATGAAAACTGGAAGAGCATTATAGTTTGCACATGGGACAAGAATTGGCACAAGAACAAGAATGGGACAAGACTGCATGCAACATGTTTCTTTTAAAAACAGAACTGATAAAAATATTTTAATAAAGATTTAATTTAATAATAAATTTAAATTTTGAAATAAATTGTTTTTGCACAGAACACAACAGTAAGCCTAAATTTGAAAAAGTAAGAAACTTAGCCTTCAGAATTCAGTGCTTGTCTCTTATAACTTCGTTTCTCGGAAAAAAGAGTCCACCACACCAAATATCAACTACAGATGTACGCCTCTCTCTGAAAAAATCCCCCCTCCTTTTGAAATAAATTTGGACTATTGCTATTGCTTTCATAGGATATTTATTGTTATTTCCATTTGATTTGGCTGAAATTTTAAAATATCTCCTTTTTTCTACAGACTTCGATATGGTTCTTTATAGTACACTGGAGTTCTGGATAATTAATTAATATTTAAGAAATATTCGCGTTTAAATGGGCTCGATATTTCTTTCATAGTATTTGATAATATCAGCTGCAAAATCTTTTATCCAACAAATGAAATAGTTCTTTTTGCTACAAAGAAGTTCCGGACAGTTCTTTAGTCTTCCAACAATATTAACGTTTTCTTTATGCGATAGTGCTTATATTTTATTTCTTACTAAAATTGCTCACAGTATTTGATAATACTAGCTATACTATTTTTTCTTTTTCCAGGATACCAAAGATATCGATTTACCACAAGGACTACCTGTGACACCTAGAATGACAAATAAAGGTATCGATCCATACTGCTCAGATTTTGTCGATCAGTGCTATGGTCCGAACTTTACCGGATCCACAAAATCTAATTTGGATTTACCGCCACTGGTGAAATTACAAAGTCCAAGGAATGCGCCCTTGTGACTTGGATTAAAGGGAAGTAGTATTGTTACTGCACTATAGTTGGTTTTTAGCTCATTACCTACCACCTGAAACTAATTAATTAATCAGAACTTACATGGAAATTCTCGGGGTGCACTGACCAGATTTTATGTACGGCGATGTGCCTGCTGATGGAGTGTAATTCTTTTATCCAAAATTCCAAAATGATGGTATGAGCTTTACTTTAAGGATAACGCGTTTAGGAATCTACTGATAAGAAAGAAAGGCTCAGCTCGATTTGTGTAAAGAAAGTTGGAAAATAACAGAAATTATTTGAAAACAATAGGGCAATCTGAAAAATACGTTTGTTAAATGTGGGACCTAACTGTGTGTTAGTTTCCGGAATTTTCCAGAAAAGGCAAATGTTCTGTTACAATTAACAAAGAGACACGATATGGCTATTCCCAGTTATTCTGGGTCTGTTCGCATGAAATAATGCAAGGTCACGTGTTCTTGTGTTTCATATTAACTTATTTTAACTTGAGCAGCTGAATGCTACTCAAGTAATAAAGGCATGCTGTTGTAAGCTAAACAAACGCCTAGATTGGGATATTTTTTCAGATTAACAAATTACATAATAGGTTAATCAATCAATCAACTTACTTTTTAGACCACAAAAATCTAATACAAGATACGTCTACATGTTTTTTTTTTATGAAAACAGCTAGCTTCAATTTGAGTCTGGATTTGTTCGCATTCCTGGACTGATTTTTACAAACATGCTACCCCCCCTCCCCCTAAACTTCTCAAAAACATCTTTAAAGTGTGTTACAGGTCAAGTGCTCAACGCCTGCATACTTTTTTGTATTCTGAGAGGGCAAAAAATCGAACCCAATTTCTCAGCTTTGTAGTTCTCATATAGGTTTTTTTAATAAAAAAAATTCGTGTATTAAAAACAGTTGTATCCAAATGGGGGCAAAGCTTATTTTCCTTAGGCCGTTTGCGTAACAATAAGAATAAAAATGATACCAATTAAAGCTGCGTATGCAACAGCAACAGCAATATGACATATAGATAAGATAATATGAACTGGTGGAAAATCATTTTAAAATAGTTTAATGACTGGGAGTTACCATCTCTTTAAAATTACTGTTAACTATTTCACCCTGGAAGAGCCATACGGCCCACTGGAAAACAAAGTAAAACGTCATATTTTCAGGGGGCAAATGCGGGTTGAAATTTACATTAATTTCAGATATTCCAACGTCAGTTTATCATATGAATTATGATGGGTTGAATGTGCTACCCCCTGCGAAATATTAATTGCATAGGATCTGCCTGTTTAGCAGAAATAAATCCGGGCTTGAAAGGGTGTAAAGTTTTAGAATTGGTTTCAATGAATCAAGAAGGTTGTTCCAGGGGGCCATATAATATTATGTGTTTGCACACCCCTGTACTCAAGGGTGATAAATGCACCCCCGACGTGTGCACATAAGCAGGGGGAAAAGTAGAAATATTTGAGAAATTGATAATCAAAAAATTAATTAAAATTTTAAAATGTTAACGAGAAAAAAGTTAAAAAATTAAAAAATAAAAAGAAAAATTGACACCAAGTTTGCTTAACACACAGAACATAGTTTAAAGTTCTTTTTATTCATGCTTTCCCTTTGTTATTTTTAAAATTTGCATTATTCCCCATTGTGCCATATGACATTTTAGGGTGGAAAGAAGCTGACCAGGGTTATACAATTTTTGAATGCACATAGTTTCAAATTGTTATTTTTTAAAGAATTTGCACTGTAATATAAAATCTAAATTTGTTTGATACTCACTCGCACACTATACTAGGAGTAAGAGAGTAAAAAAAGATGTGACGTTTGTGAATATTTTATTTGGTGATAAGTCCACAATTTTGTTTTAAAATTTTCTAAAATTAGATAATTAGTGTGTAGATGAGAGGTAAAATTGGCTATGAAAAATTATTTGATCAAAATCAGCAAGTCATCGAGTTATTAGTGAACACTCGAAAATTATTCTAAATCCGATGAAAAAGGCCAGAAAATCTTGATCAAAATTGACAATATTTCGTCCTCTCAACGATGGCAAATACTCTTTATCGATTTTACAATGGCAAAATCTACGATATCACCTTCGGAAACAAAAAGAGCAAAAGGAATCGCCTGTTTCTTTTATTTCTGAAATAAAGTATATTTGCATTGTATTTGTCATGGTTGCGAGGAAGAAACATTGAGTAATTCCACATCAAATCATCCAGAAGGTGTAACAACTAGGTTTTTTTTAGGTTTTTAAGCTGGACTTTTTTTTATAGCAACTATTTCAATTTTGAATTTTTAGCAAAAAACTTCTAGCCATTTTTACATCCCAGCATGCCATGTACACACCTGTTGTCAAAATTTTGAAATAGAAATAATTTATCACTAATTAAAATATTCGCAACGTCCTAATTTTTTTTACTCATCAGGCATCAGGTAGAATTGTTAAACTTCATTTATACGAAAACAATTTGTGTCCAGGTAGACATTTTAAATCTGGTTTAACGTTTTTATTTTAAATTCAGCCTCGGTTTAGCATCTTTTGATACGTACCGTAAAACTTGATTCTCATTAACTGTTTACACTTAGAAGGAGGCGCATAATCGAGGGGAAGCGATCCCAAACACAAGATACGAATTTTCGCGAAAAACAAGATACTCAGAAATGAATAAAAATCTTTTATTAAAGATGCCATTTTGAATTTAAGGTCGAAGTGAAGTTGTTGGAAAAGAACCACATTGTATTGAGTAGGAAGTTTTTCCTTTATTATGCTGCGCAACTCCGCTTATGGGGGGGGGGCGCTTATTCGAGGGAGGAGGAGCTGGTCACTGATTTTTATATGATTTTACTCTCGGGTCTCTAAATGCTGGGGGTTGGAATTAACAAGGAGGGGGGGGGGGGTGGTTGAAAACTATCCTTAGATATGACATACTAAGTGGATATAAATTGCATGTATTGATGCCTTATTAAAATTAATGCAAGAATATAGGGAGGAGGAGGCGAGAAAGGCTAGGAGGAATCGAAGTTTTACGGCTTTAAATTTGTAAACGTCTTCTTTGTGATACAGTAAGAATCCATCACGAAGAAACCAACTAATAAAGAAGCACAGGCTGATTTTTGAAAACATTTCAAATTATGTTTTTTAATTGATCAAAATAGATAATTTAAATGATGGAAATCATTTCAGGCAATAGAGGAGTATTGCTATGACTTATTTGTAACATTATTGTCAGCATGCATCAACTCAGCTCTGTATAATTTGACAAAATAATATTAAGAATCCAGATAGGCTGATTTTTAAAAAGCGGCTTTGTAGCGGTGGGTTCTTACTGTAAGGAAGATCTAGCAAATGCATAGTGTTTTCTTTATTGCATATATTTTTTACTGTGTACATAAATTGATTGTCATGGGTTAACTTAAACCAATAATTATGAAATTTATTTAATGTTATTTAACAGTTCACGTTTTTATGAGAACATTCAACTTCGAACTCCAGTCGCTTTTTTTTATTTTATCCTTTTCTAAAGTGCTTGCCAAACAACCCAACATTCTCGCCAATATTTGTTTGCGAGATATTGGATCGTTTGGCCAGTATGGCCACTCAATATGGTAAGGTTATAAACCTATGTTTTGTCTAGAAACCAGGCTTTTCAACATTGCACTATTTCGGCCAACAAGGCAGTGCCTTATGTTTGACCAAAAATTAAACTTTTTAAATTCACACAAATTTGGCCAAAATGGTAAGGTTATAGCCTTATGATTTGTAGAAAAACAAGGTTTTTAAATCTGGCTCTATTTTTGCGCTAAAATGGTAAATTTATAGCCTTATGTTTTGACCAAAAATAAGGTTTTTCAATATAGCTCCAATTTACGACAAAATGGCAAGGCTATTACCTTCTGTTTTGACGGAAAACCTGCCTTTCTAAATTCACATTATTTTAGCCAAAATGGTAAGGTTCTGATCTTATAAACTTTTGTTTTGACCAGACACCAGGCTTTTCAATCTGGCTCTATTTTACTGCACAAGGGTAGGGGTATAGCGT
>JAYJMH010033255.1:0-16593 GCA_036873815.1 Phacellophora camtschatica
ATATGGTCAGAAAATCAAAGAAAACTGTGTACCCTTGAATCACCACCCATCTGACTCTTATAAAAACTGACTCTTAAAAATTTGTGCAGAAAGAGAAGTCCATGTTTAATTAGCTATTTACATATCAGTTAATTTTTTGGGAAGTTGGGAGTGAAACCTTTTATGAAGATTTTCCCTTTACTTCAGCTATCGAGACGCTATTGAGCATGCAAGACAGAATCAATATAAATGGCTCCAAGAACAAGTTGAAGTAAATAAAGAAGAAAGAATAAAAGCTTTAAAAAAGAAACAGGAAACACCAACGCAAGTAAGTTTATCTCCTATGTGGTCTCACTTCCACCTTCTAAGGAACTTACAAGGAGGACGGAAGATATAACACCGAACAAATTTTGATGCGAATCATCCTACCATTAGGATCCTTTAGATGATGGGATCCTTAGCCCTCCTTGTAAACGGACCTCATTAAAATTTCAGAATCTGTTTTCAACATAACCGTACATATATTGACGAAAACAAAACTCGAACCAAGGTACTTAGAATGTAATTCCATGTAAAGCCTCGGGATATACGAAATTCGTAAATGTGTGGCAGTACCATCAACTGGGCGGGCTGAGTTTGTTCAGCAGGGTGACTTCGTTCACACAGTTTTTTACAACTTTTAAATCTTATTTCAAATTGGAGAGCCATTGATTAAAGGAGGTCAAAACTGACACGCTTAACTTGCACCCTGAACTTCGCTGTTGCTTTAATAAACCCTCTGGTGGAACATGGTCTATGGCTGACGGATCGCTTTCACTCGTGTGTGGAGGCACGCAGCACTGATCCAGTTGTAGACAGCTTTTATCTAATCTGATGGATTTTTATTTTGTAGGAAACTGGAATTGATGAAGTAACCAAAGAATTTTGTGATTGGGTCAGAAACCTGGTAGGTAATAGTTAAGAAAATCACAATTAACAATTTCAATCAAGTTTCTTTGATAAATTTCAGTTATGAATAGAGTTGAGCAGATTGAAGTGGGTCTAAGGAGATTTTCTCTTCAAATATTTATTGAAGATGTTGCTATCAAATTTTCGCGAGGAAAGAAACCACTGGGAAATTATTCAATTTTATCATGGCTGTATATCTTTGAATTGTCGATTATGCGTGAAGCTTGTCGACATTTGATGTGATCAGGAAATGTGTCCACATTTGATCTTATGTAGATTGTGATCAGGAAACCAACGTAAGTTTGATGTTCACCATTACACTCTTCCCAAAAAGGATTATATGATAAATTGATAAACATTGTAAAATGTCACATTTCGAAAGGTAGGTTTAGATCGATATTTTAGTTAATATATGAATACCAACTCTTACCTGAATACCAACTCCACATGCGCAAACAAATTTTATCACACGAACCATTAAGTAATCTAAATTTCATAAAATTTAAAACTGAGATTTTTTAATAATGTTTCTTCGATGTTTTGCTTCAAGGGAGGACAAACAAACAACATAGAGGAATCAACGATTTATAGTTTATTTGCAAGTGGTTACGAAACAAAGGTAATTTTTATTAATTCATTTATTTATTTTTACCACTAAATTAGTTTTCAAGGAGCATAAAACACGAGTTATAATATTAGGTGGTTGTTTCTCCGTCCAAACTGTTCAATTCAACAGTCCATTCACAAAATTGAGTTGTTCCAACGCCGAGTTTTGTCTTCTAAAAGACGAGGATTATAGTCTTTGGTCTTTCAAGACAAAAACTTACTTTTATATACTTTCCAAAGATGAAGGTTTTTGTCTTCAAAGACCGTGTTCGAGACGAAACATATATTATATTTTGAAAGGCAAAAATCTACCTTGAGCTCTTTCCAAGAAGACGAAGAAAACCTGCCTGAAAATTCTAATAGAACAAAGTGAAAGAAAAATACGCCAAACCTATCTTTCGTTTCTGTAATCCGCAGAAAGCTTATGAAAGGACAAACTTTGAAACTCTATTCGCAACGGGCCAACGGAGGGGCAGACTTTTTAAACAGGTAAATTATTGATAGAAAATTTGATTTATTATTCTTATTCCTTTAATCCTATCAAAGAGTTTTTAACATGGATATTTAACTTATTTCATTTTAGCCCGCTCTGTCTGTGCCGATTCACGTGGTAGAGTTAACGAATGTTCCTCCTGAGCTTCGAACAGGCAATGTCGGTCCTGTGAAGGAGACCACTAAACAAAAATCTGAAAGCATCGAGGAGGTATTCATCAAATTTTACTCCTTTAGTCATGTTTATTTTTATTGTTATTTTTCAAATCTTATCGCCATTGACCGTGCTTCTGCGCCGCGTTTGCTCTGAAGGGACCACTATGGAAACAGCGCCTCCTTTGACCTTTCCAGTGTCATCCATGCCATTGTCACCTTTGAGGTGCTTTTAATTTTTCTTTTAATTGAATTTTTAATTGAATTAGCTTAATTTCATATGACGTTTTTAAGGTTTTTTATATTGCAATTGAAAGTAAGTAGTTTTTCAAGAATGTATATTGTAATTGTAAATAATTTTAATTCAGTTTTTAGCGTAGCCTTGTAAATTTAGTCGATGGCCAAAATACACTACTTACTTGCTCATCGCGGTTCGTTCCTTATCTACGAAAGCTAATTACTTATGGGGGTGAGTTTCAGACAGGCGTGAGGTTTCAAACCGAAAGAAACGCGAAAAGCTCTCAAACAAAGCACAAACATAATGCAAAGCACAAGCATAACAAGGATTATAATACAATATTTTAACCATTCAGGTGGAGTCTGAATACACGCCAAGTTGGGTGAAAAAATATCACACCGCTTGGTACCTTGATCCAAAAAAGTGGACATCAAAGTTGCCGCCAGATGGGCTTCAAGATCCACAAGAAAATAAAGAACAGCAAATGACAGAGGCAAAGAAGAAAAGCAATGATCTGGTTGGTTTCAATAATCTTATTTTATTACATAGTTTTTTACATACTATGAGAGCTGTAACGCTGCTTCACATAGCGTCCTGAAAAGTGATGGAGAGTCTTGTTACGTTTTTTCTTCAAATCATTGTACTTTATAAGAAAAGTTTTTTCTTTTTGCAACTACATTTATTTCCGATTAACGGGCAAATCATTTCGAAGTCTCATTTTGTTTCGGGAGTACATAAAAGTTGACGTAAATATCTGAAATTAATATGAAGTTGTCTTCGCGTTTACCTGCTAAAAATACAACATTCATACTTTGCTTATGAATGGGTCATATGGCCTTTCCTGGGGTGAAAAGTTTAATTCAGTTACTGCAGTGCACGTTGCTTCCGTTCTTCAACATTCCTTTGTTTTGATACTACAGGACAAAGTACTGGCAACCTTGCATGGCGCAAGAGCGTTTAAAGACTTCGTCGATACCAAGAAAACCAGGAGGCCAGAGGTATATATAGTAGCTCCTTATAGAATTTTGAATACAGCACGCTTTTACATAAGTAATACAAGTAAACTTTTAAAGGCGTACTTGAGGACAATCTAGAACTGTTTTTTTTTTTTCACTTTGGACGTATTATTAAATGCACTTCCCCCGGGCTGAACTATTTCTCTTGTACAACGTATAATGTTTAAATTGACAATGGCACCAAGTGACAAAAGCCTACACAACAAGTTCACACCAAAGGTTTGTATTTCTCTGCAAAGACTAAAAGCGTTAAAAACGTCCCTTTCAAATTATTGCTTTGAAATTTGAAACAAATACCAGGGGAGATCGCATCATCATAATCGTCAGGGTTTTCCTCGGTACAGCAATGCTGGGCATTGAGTGGCTGCAATTCTAATGAATCAGCCAAACTGTTAATATCGACGTTTCAGCGCCTTGCGCTAGAACTCCTCGACTGCAGTAGCCCTTCAACCCGAAAGCTGTATCCTAAATTTTAAGTTATGCATCCTAAAAGTTCGAAAAGGGGCAGTCAAGTGCCGTTAAATTTGTAACCTCTTTTTGTTGTTGACAAGGCATTTTTTGGTAACCATCGCAATATGCAAAGAGCCAAATCAAGTTTTGGGGCGAAAATAGATTAATGTGAGACATGACTGCCCCGAAATTCGAGTTTACACGAATGTGTTGATTTAATGTTTGAATTTATTCGCAGTTCTTGGAATCTGTAGCAAAACATCAAGAAGAAATAGCGGCCGAAGCAACAAAAGCATCAAACGAAGAAACAAACGCAAAGTCAATCAACGAACCGTCACCAAGGTCTCATTCGAGAAGAACCACCATGAGCTCGAAATCTAGGAAAGGTAGCTCTTTCCTAGACAATTAAATTTGCAAATCTAATTGTAATCTAGAAAATGTTGTTGCGGTGATTGTAAATATACATGTAAATATCTTCTTTGAAGATATGATCTTGGTAAGAATTATCTATTGGAAAAGATGTAACGTAATTGTTTTAGAGGGGTTTTGAATCAATTTTAACATAACTTTTCTCAAGGCAAATTTTTTTTAAATCTCTGCTACGCCTACTTGTATAAATAATGGGTGAAACATGAAGTTACAAAAATGTTTCTTCTGGTTGCGTGTAGTGAAATAATAAGTAAATAAGTAACTAAATTATGTAAAATATTTGCACTTTTAATATAAAAATATTAAACACGACGTTTAGAGCGTAGCCCTATCAAGGTTGAAAACGGGTTACGCTCGATACATTAAGTAGTTTCCTTGTGTACATTTTACTGCAATCAATGTTTGTTGAAAAACTGTCAGATGCAATCATGGCCTATCATTCATCGCAAACTGTAAGAAATAAATACTTTAAATCTTTTGTCAACTATAAATTCGTTATTAGGAGTGCGAAGCACATCATGATGATGGATTTGACAACATATTAAGCCTCTGAGGGCAATACCGAAAATAATCAACCCTATGGCCAGAGTACAAAACAGAGTTTGCGAGGTTTTATGCAAAGAACTAGTCTAGATGCGTTTTCGCAATTCTACAGTATCAAAGTTTGACTTGCCACAATGGCTTGGATGATGGAAAACCGATGGAAAACAAAGACATGTGGCAAGTCAATATCAAAGTAAATGCACAAAACATTAAACTCTGTTATTTGTTATCAGTTCTTGAAATTAACATTTAAGAATAAAATGTACAATTCTTACTTGTCATATATCTTTGGACAACCCGAGGACGTCTATATGATATAGTGCCCACCCGAATTCATGCCAGAAAAATTCAAATATGTTTTGTCATTTATTACCCTTTCTCCTTGTTTGGATGAAGGGTAAGTTGTGACTTATTATGAGTGGACTTCACTGGATAATGACTAAATGAATTTACTTATTGTCCCAGATAATAAAAAGCGAGTTGCCACGCTCATCAGCGCCCCTCAAGAAATTAAGCAACAGGTAGAAGGTTGAAACTCGTCCAGGGCAATCACACGTGCGATAGTGAATTTTGTGTTGGAGTAGCCACACCCTTTTTAGAGAATTATACGTAGAAAAAGGAAATTATATGCAGTGGTCACTTCGTCCTTGACGCATTCACTAGTCTGACCTTGCTTTCCGTACAGTGTTTCGAGCTTAAGTAAATTTTGTAGTTAATAGGTAAATAAAATTATTTTCGGTTGAGTTTAGCGAATTAGAAAATAACTTGGTGTACCATTATGTTACAGCCGTCCTTTTAACCAATCAAATTACATGACATATCGCAGATTTCTGCCCTGAGTATAGGGTAAAACCGCATATAAAACATGCAATGGGTATCACAGTAGTGCTTACTTGTATATAATTGTCAACAGATCCACGTTGTTGTTATTCAGTTAAATCAAGCCCATTCGAAAACAAGATACAGCGAAGTTTAACGCTCAACAATACTGCAGTTTAACGCTCTACAATACTGCAGTTTAACGCTCAACAATACTGTCTTTTCAATGCGCTGGGACACGCTGTCGTAAGTATGATTGTCATTGGTCCGCACATTAACACTCACCGAAAATGGCAGTTTTCCAAAGATCATACAAACAATTAGACAATTTTTTCAGGAAAGCGGATCGTTGATATAATGTATTCTTAAAGAGCTCCCTTGTAAATTTCTAAATTAGAAATAAAGGCCAACTTCCGCTAACCGAAAAATGTCTTACAAAATTTGTAGTTGGAAACGTTTCAACTTTGTTCATGTTCGTTTTTTCGTTGGTGGAATACTGATGTCCTAAAGACCAAAATTTATTTTCATTAGAAATTTTTCGCAAAGTGGAAATTGGCTTTAACTAACATTTCCTTTCGATACCAAGAAAAATAATAACATTGACAAGAAAGCTATGGAAATTGACAAAATTATCCATATTTTGTATTTCTTAAAGAAAGAATCTTCTTCAGCAATCACAACTTGTCTTGGTTTTCTTTTGCGTCCCTGTGTTTTTCTTTTAAACCACTCAAGTTCATCCTTCGAAAAAAGAGCAATTGTTGGTATTTAAGAACGTTCGACGAAATAACTTGCGGAATAAAAAGAATGCATTTAACTTCAGGAACCTAGTCAGATTGAATTTCATAATGTAGATTCTCATATGCGGGTTTTTACTGCAGTTAACCTATATTTTTTAAAGCTCATATCTCCAAGGATTTTCAAGCTGCAGCGTGGAAAAAATACTTCAAAATTATTTAAACTTTAATATGTCTCTATCTTCAGTCAAAGGCAACACGATTTTTGGGACACCTAAGTTGAGAAACTTAGCAATGATACCAGATATACAATAAAAACCTGTTGTTTTTTCAGCTCTTCTGCTTTTATGGCCGCCTGCCTTTCTTCTTCTTCTTTTGCTTTCATTTCCTTTATCTCTTTGCATTTTTCATCACATTCAAACAAATCCTCGCCTAAAGCTTTTTGAAAACAACGCTGATCCTGAAAGAAAATTGGCATCGAGCGTAAGATTTCAATATAGCAAACATAATCATAATCATAAAAAAACAAGAAAACAGAATAAACGAATTACAGAGGATATATAAATAACACCAAGGTTCGAAGAAGGCACCAGCAACCAGTCAGCGTTGATGCTCGTTCGTGGTTTCCACAAAGTCAATCTCCAACCACAAGAATTTTAGGCATCAAATAAAAATCAACCATTGCTGGCTATTTTCTCTAAACCTTTTATAAATAAAAAACCCAGTATTTTTACGTTTGTTTCAATTTCGAAATTTGTATACTCGTTATTATTGTATCTTGTTGGTCACAATTATATATATTTTTTATGATTTAATTTACGACCCAAGCTAAATAAGCTTCGCTTCAATTGGGTTTCGCAAATTGCATACTTTTTATTATTTTTTTCATGCCAGTATTACCCGTATTCTGCAAATTAAATTGATTCGAAATATTGTTGGTCATTAACCCTTTCACGCCCGGATTTATTTCTGCTAAACAGGCAAACCCTTTAAACATTTTATTTTGCAGGGGGTAGCAAATCCAAACCATTGATATACACGATGAACTTTCGTTGAAATATCTGAAATAAATATAAAGTTCTGATCACATTTACCTCCTGGAAATATGGCGTTTTACGTTGTTTGTCAATGAGCAATATGGCCCTTCCCTGAGTTATGATATATCACGAATGAATACACCTCACTAAAAGTCAATTGGTGGCGAGTTTCCTAGCAAGTAACCTTTGATATTTGAAAACATCAATAGTTCTGGTACTTTCAAATCGATAAACCTACTTTGAAAAACTAAGTAACCTACAACTAGAAAATAAATTTGCCACTGCTGAGGTTAGTGAAGTTCAGTTAGCATAGATGCAACAATGAATGAAAAATCCTTTTGAGTCACTCATTATGCCTAAATTAATTAAAATTTTGGTTCTCACCTACTTTACAATCCGAAAACTCGTCACCATTTTAACGATTTTTGGGATTTTAAAGAAGATGGAAACCAAGAATTATTAAATTAAACCGTAATGAGTGATAAAGGTGTCCTTTCAACATGGGTAAATATTCTTCACAATACTGCAATATTCCACTGGCGATAACGTTTTTGGTGAATTCTCGTTGGAAAGGGTCAAGTCGAATGGGGTAGATAAATTAAACCTAACTCCTTCTGGGCGAAAATAATGAATTATTGTGAAAAATATTTACCACCTGCCTTTCCCTGATGCAAACAACAACACAGTTCTTTGCTATTTCTGAGGTTATTCATATCTCTGCATTCTAAAATCATCCAAACTAAATATACAAAAAGTAAATATGAAATACCTTTTTTCTTCTTTTGCAAGGGCAGTACACCTTTACTTTCTGATTACAATTCACCGGTTCCGGGCATTTACCATCATGGCAAACCTCGGAACACCTATGTCCACATTGCAACAATTTGGGACATTGATTTTTGCACGATTTGGCTGCTTTCACTTCGTCTGTGCCACTTGAAAGTAAGCTGCAGTAAAAATAACAAATAATTTTATTCCTTCCCTTTTAATGCTGTTTGTAACTTTTTCGTTACTCATTTTTGGTTACTTTGTTTGCTTATTTTTGGTAGTTTATTTTTTAGTTACTTATTTTTGGTTACCTTCAATCCCATTCGGTCAAGAATGGGCCTAAATCTAAATCTATATGTTTCAGATTGCCTTTTGGTAAGTTTTCAAGGCTTGCTTTTGATTGAACGTGCAAAGTTCTATTCAGAGCGCTAATTCCGTGTTAAAATTTTTATGAAAATATTCTTTTCATATCATAAATATTCTTTTCATAAGGCTATATCATAAATCCTTGTCAAAATGAAACAGAATGATGAAAATGGGCGACAACGTACAAACAAAGAACAAGAATACAAAAAAACTAAACGAAGAAATAATAATTGAAGAAGAATAAGACAGCAACCTTGACATTGACCGCGAGAGCGTGTTCGATGATTGTTAAAAGTGTAATATGAGTTGAAGATCGATTCTTTACCTCAATGTTAATTTGTTTGACCCAGAGACTCTGTCTCGCACGTAGTTCGCACTACTCCGTTTTCACCTGAAAACGAATCTACTTTGCTCCGTTTTGGAATTGCCTTCAATTAATCCGCTATGAGAATGAAGTATCAAAGAAAAAAATGAAGCCAAATGAAAAAAGGGGCGTTTTGAAAACGGATCATTTCCAGTATGTATGTTTCCAGTGTGAACATCAGTGTGAGGCCGATAACATTGTTTTCGTTCGTGTATAACATTTCACAGCGTTTCACTTGAAAACAAAGCAGTGTGAAAGGGGACATAAACAAGCTTCATTTTCAGCAGCAAAAACGTATCACAAATGAAATAGAATGGTGTGTACGAGGCCTGAAATAACACTCATTTTCGGATTGAAATTGTTATCGCACGCCATCGCACGCCTAAAATCGTCAAGGCGTACGAATTGCCACACGCCCATTAAAATTCATATGTACAGGCCTGATGCTTTGTTTTATAAAACACATATGAATAATTATTCCAGAAAGATTTTTAAAAATCAGTTGTCCATTTGAAAACTAAAATTGCTATTTCATTTTGGTAGATTTTCCGTTAAAATGCTGAAAAAGAGAAATCGCTTCATAGTGGTTTCATCCATAAACAAGCGTTCAATTTTCAGTTTTTGGGTTTCTGTCCAAGTATGTTTCCAAGCACCATTAAATTCATTTCGTAAAAGGCTATGATTTTGGAGATCCAAACCCACAGTTTAGGCCAAAATCTAGATCTCTGGCTTGGGGTTTGAGACTCTGGATATATTAAAATACCCACAAATATTAACAAACTAGGCATTAATTTGACTAACTATCGAGAAATATTTTGACGAGAAATAATTTGACTGATTAAGTTGACTACCAAGAAATATTTTAAAAATTTTGCTTCGAATAATTTTGAGTGAAACTCGCACCACTAGCCTTGGTTAAAGTTGAGACACTTAGTAGATGGTATGTGTTCTCATCTTAAAACTGAGATTAAGATTTACGTGTTAATTAGAAATTCGGGCGTGAAATGGTTGAAGCTTGAGGGTCGCCTCCAAGAAATCATAACAGACTTACAAAACGTTTTCACAAATAAAATCAATTTGACCATTGTCAGGTCATCTTTCATTATGGTAACTTCATACCAAACATATAACACCAAATCGCACTCTTCCCTGGTAATGCATTTACACGGGCCAACGTGACATTTTTAGAAAGAAACATAAATACATACACTCTTGGTATTTTAGTCGCCTGTGATCATTTCGCACAAATTACATGACAATTTCGTGTCGTGACAAGCTCGTGAAAATTTCAAAAATTAAAAAGTTAAATAGATTTGCTTAAAGGATTTGCGAAAATTAATTGACACTTGGTTATACCACAGACAATTGTTGGTGATGTATATACATTACAAAAAGTGGACATGAGATTTTATTAAAATAATGAATGTTTAATTTATATTTGATTAGCTATGAATAAGAAAAAAAATTTTACTCACAAACATTTTATTTCCATCATTATTAACCCACAATGGCAATTGACACGAACAAACTTTAGACAAGGCAAGCAGTCACCTACAAGCAAAGACATTCTATATTCATAATTGCCGTTATTATAAAACTAGTTATACATGACACATACGAGTTACTAAAACAGTGATACATGATAAATACAATAAAATTGCTTTTCATTCACCAGTCGATTTGCTTAAATATTTAAAATAGCCAACTTAATCGCAGTATATGTAAACATGGAACAAGCATTTTGTGCTTCGGGTGTGTTTGATTGACCCTGGAATTCTGAGAACGGTAGGGTTGATCGGTTTGGAAGAATGCTTTTAATATTGGTATTTTAAAAATTTGCAAAAATTTCACCTGGGTGACATGATCGTTTACAAGAGTGAATGCATCCACGTGGCCTTGGTTTCAAGCAGGGTTCTTCACACGAAATGCAATCTCTGCCAGCCTGGAAGAGCAAATTGAAAAGCATGCAAATCTCACGTCAGTTTCATTTCGCAAGAGGTAGCATAATCAAAATAACTCAATTAAAAAAATCAGCATCAGTGAGAAGAAAGACGATTGTCCTGATATAATACCCACTATAATGCTCTTTTGGTAGGGAAACAGAAATTGAAGAAATACATTCTTTCTTAAAGAGTATCAAAACAATATTTTGTACCATTTTAGATTGGATTCCTACCAGTAAAAATTCTTTGAAAGATTCCCTGGTACTCAAATCTGAATTACGCCTTTGAAGTACGCGGAGTTACCACCTAAACAAATATTAGTTGAGTGAAACCTACCGAATTAAGATGGGGAAAAGATACTCAACCTCATTTTTTTACATGGGTCAAATCAACCTTGGTCACAAGTGAATTCTCTATTTAAAAGTTCTCATGTCAGAAAAAATTAAAGCGAGAAAAGAAAACATTTCAGATGTCCGTTCTCTTCGATTTGTTAGAAAAACGAACGCACATTGTTTAAAAATATATCGCTTGAATTTAACCCAAAAAGTACAAAAAAGATTCCCAACAACAGCCCAACTACACTTTAGCTTTTGCTTTCATAAAACCCGAATTTCCAAAAACAAAAAATTCTAGAATAATTAAATCAAAATTGCAACAAATTACAATTAATCTGATACCTCTTTTTCCGATGGTGCATCAATTACAACATGGCACTCCCTTTCGCAGTGATGATTGCCACAAGATAGCATTCGCAAACACTTTCTCTTGCAAGAGTATGGTTTGTGTTCAGAACACGGGAAAGACGATACCTAAAAAAGAGTCTCAGCAAAATAATCGGACATTAGAGTTTTGGTACCATAAAAATAGTTTAATTAAAGGAATGAGAGTACCCACACTCCCATTACAATAATAGTCTGGTTGCACTACAGTTTTCAGGCCCGTATGGAATTTCAGCCCGTTTTACAGTCATGTAATCGCAATAATATGACAGTAGTAATTAAGAACTTTGCGATAAAATGGACTGTAATTTGGAACGGACGAAAAACTCTCACATAATTAGCCTCAATGTTGCAAGATTTTAGATTTTAGAAAAAATTTGTAAAGTATATATAATAAAACTCAAACTAGCAATCTAGAGTGTCCATATAAATTCCTCGTGAATACGTTTTTGGCACTATGGAAAACACTGGATATTGAAAAAATAACAGGGGGAAAATACACAAAACTGCATTTAAAAAATTTAATACATTCAAAAAATTCAAAAACTGCCATCAAATTTGCATGTCTATCCCCCTGGTAAATTTTACTTATTAATTGACTTCCATCGGAGTTCAGATCACTTTCAATGGAAGGAGATGACTAAATAAAAAAAATTCAAAAGCAGGTAAACAATGCAAACACTAACCTCATGCTCTCCATAACACGCCCTGTAAAAAACACAGATTTATGTCAGTTCCTTGCATGCAGTCAAGTTACTAATCCACAAGAAATTTTGAATATCTTATAATATCTTTAGGATTGCTTTATCAATGTCTCAAGAGACCTTTTCACCTCACTGTCTCAAGTTTTCATGGAAACTTTCAAAACAAGTAAATAGTAGGCGAACAAGTAAAAAGATGAATTCTCTGCAAACAGCCACCTGGATGTAATTGATCAATCAAGAAGAAAATCGAAAATGTCAAATATCTGCCGTTGAGCTGCAAATATAATATAAAAAAATGTCATAACGTTTGATACTCATTGACCAGGGTGAGCAACTTTTAGCAGAATAAGATAAGTCTGAAAATATGGGTTTTGAAGGAGTAACAACAACAGTCATTGTTATTTTCCTACTTTGTCTTAAAAGATGGACATTGAAGTTAAATCTCTTCAACAGCTATCAAAGCAGTGATGGTATTCTTTATCTCGCATCACCATCCTTCATCACCGCTTATTTCCAATATCTGCGGAGGAGCAGTGACAATTGTGTAATTGTGGCACTTCCTGTTTTCAAAAATTACCATCTACCATTAAAACACTTCTTTTAGACACGATGTAACATGAAAATGTTAAATACCCGCTAATTTACAAAGCTGCAAGTATAGCAATGCCAAATAATTACCGTTAATTAGGTAATAAAAATTTCCTTATTATAGCCAACAAAGCAAGAATATGAATTTTTCCTTACTGTCAATGAAATCAGGGCCATCGAAAACTCCAGGTTACCAACAGTTTCTTTTCATGTAGCTTGCGTGGTTTAAAATAACACCCAGATAATGCATGCATAAACTCTTGGAACAGTTCGAGATATTTACATCGTTATACTGAGATATTCCTGCTCCCCCTTGAACAATGGTGTTGTATTACAATTTCTACGACCTTTATGGCGGAAAACGTGATTGTTTCTGTTTGGTGGACAGTCAGGCAATAAACAACATTGTTTTTGGGGGGAGGGGGTTTTGGACCAGATTGCGATGGGCGCGGAAAGTATAATTGTACGATTATTTCGTAAAATTAAGGTGTTCTAAGGACTTTTGGCAAGCATTGTATATGGCCTGTAATGCAGCCATCTTTTGAGCGACCAAAGCGCGAAAAAAATAGATAATCAATTTTCTTTATATATGTTTCTGCAGAATGCAACTATTATTTGAAGAAAATGCCATGCATAAAAAATTGGTCGTTGCAAGTGCGTGAAAAATGGTCGTTGCACGCCAAAAATAAAGTCTAAATCAATAAACCTAGATTTCAAAATGTGAAAATAAACAATGAGGGTACAACCACAGAAAAAAATAAACAAAGAAATGATACCCTATTCCACAAATAACTCACCTTTGCAATAATACTTTGCACGGTGGACAAGGCAAAGCTACGTACTGAAAATCGTCATTTAACTTCTTTTCCGTAAATTGTGGCTGTCAAAAAAATGCAGAAAGAGTCAATAATATTCAAACGCAATCTCGAAAAACGTCAATAGGTACGCTGAAACAAAATCAGAAATAATTCAGAGAATAAAATAGAAAGTAAAACATTGAAAAATATGAAACATAATTAAAACATCTGTATTTAATGAAAATAAAAAGACATTCATGGCTCATGTTTACGTTTCCGTGTTCAGGAAGGGCTAAATTAATTGTAGCAATGTGAAATTTTTAACTAGCATATTTAAAAAATTTTAACAGTGTAATTTTTTCAATTTAATTACAAAGTTCAAAGTTTACATTCTCCAATGTTACCGAAATAACGGCACTTTCTAAAATGAACTTGGTCCTTCTTCTAACAAATTTTTCAAATTTGTAATTTTGGTAATTTCCAAACATCTAAACTTTCTTTTGGCTTACCCGGTATGCATACAAGACAAATTAAAAAAAGAAAATATTCAAAACTGTTAAAGAAAGCATATAATAACTAAAATGGACGATATTCTGAACTATATGACAAAAATATTGATATGACTGTACCTTCTTTGGCATTTTTACGGGGACTTCAGCATGGCATAATGCAGGACAAATGTGCTTGCACGGTTTCAAAGGTAAATTGCAGGTTTGTTTGCAATCGCGGCATCGGTTGAAGTGGCAATGATGAGGCTATAAATTAAAGAAAAACCACAAAACTCTTACAAAATCCTTGAAAAACGAGCTATTACTATGAAAATATAACACAACTCTTTAAAATATAAATGAACCAACGACGCGGCCACGGGGTGATAGAGGTATTTACTTTCCCTTTCCTCAAGACGGCATTTATTTTTAACTAAAAACACTGTAAAAATAGTTGGTATACCGTCAGACACCATCAGACAATTAAATACTCTCCCTCCCCCCCCCTCTTTAGGGCTGGCTCCGCCGCTGAAATGAGCAAAAAATTACAAATTTTTTATCAAGTTTGCCAGCAATAAAAAGAAATAAGCCTTTAAAACATCAATAAATTGAAAAACTAAATATGACATAAATTTAAAAAGTACCTTTCTCTTTTCGTGATGGCAACTTGGGGGAATTCTATTAAAGCAATTTAAAAACTCATAACTCTGAAAGCTTACGGTATGCACAGACAATAACTTATTGCATAAAATCTTTTGAAAAAAGGCAAACAGAGAACTCAAAGGATTTGACTCTGTTGGCAGATCTCAGCTAATGATTTGGAGCTTTCAAAAAATGAAAGAATAATAAAAAAACATTTTTAAATCTTTAACTAAATAGTCTCTGCTAGGCTAGAGAATTTTTTTCAATTGACAATTACGGTACAAAGAATCAGAAATTGGCATTTTATCAGAAGCTGAAAACTCACATTGTGAATTCCTGTATAATTAGTATATGTTAGATCGATATTTCATTTAGTTTTCCCATTTGTTTAAATACATTAAAACGTTTTATCCATTTTTCTATTTTGATAAAAATACCTTACAAGTTCAAAAGTTAAAATAAATTTAGAATTAAAAGACTTTTCAAAAACCATACAGTTCTCATTTCAAGACAAAAGTTGAAACTGCCAAGACACCAAGAAATTGCCTACAATAAATCTCAAGAGTGACACAGAAGTTGCCTATAGAAATGTAGGCTCTTGGATTTATGGTGTTAAATCCAAGCAAAGAAAAAATATTTTTCTTAAATGAAGTCACTTATGACACAGTCTTTCGTTTCAATTTTTGCTGAAAATAAATATTAAAAGCGATTATAAATAAATATACCAGACATATCTGACAATTTACTGCATAAAAAGTAATTATATTGTTGATTTCAATGCTTACTTGCAAAGCTCTTTGCATTTTGGAGGCTTGGTCGTTCTTTCTGCTCCGCAATTTACTGAAAGTGAATTCTTCCCACAGAAACATTTCACATCTCTCTTCAACGGACATACAAAACATGGACCTTAAAAAAGACAGAAGCTATCGTTACAAATATATGGAAGATTGTATACGTTAGATACAAAGAATATTTCAAATTCATAGTGCCAGTAAAATGTCTCAGTATTAAAACGTGTATAGTAATGCACCGATCTTCAAAAAAATCTCTCTGAATTATAAATCCTACTGGGTGAACCAAAAAATATTTCATCCACTTGCTGGCCTATTCTGTAAATTCTGTTTGTTACTTTAGATTCAGAAATATCACTTATCTTTCTGCCACAATTCTAAGGCACCCAAATAACGAAAAAGATAATAGCATGTTTCTTAGATTTTGAAATGAATTGAAAACATTTCTGGATTAACAATTTCTTATCATTTTCAACGATGAAGTAAATTCTAACTTTAAAAATAAAGAAGCAAAATAATAAACAAAATAACATTAAAAATGAATTACCTGAATGACATTGCGCAGGACACTTATGATTCTTGCAGGACAATTGTCTGTTGCAAATCTGCTCACATTCAGGGCATTTTCCATCGCAGCACTACAATAAAGAGTGTTGCCGTTGAACCATTTAGAAGTTTGAAACGCTGTGTCTTGTTCATTTATAAAATTTAGATCTAAAGGTTTTGTCTCTGCAAGTGTATATATCTCTACTTTTAGAGTTTGTTTAAAACCTACATTGCATTGCATTGCATTGAAACGCTGTGTCTTGTTCATTTATAAAATTTAGATCTAAAGATTTTGTCTTTGTAAGTATATATCTCTACTTTTAGAGTTTGTTTAAAACCTACATTGTATTGAATTACATTGTATTGTATTGTATTGTATTGTATTGTATTGTATTGTATTGTATTGTATTGTATTGTATTGTATTGTATTGTA
>JAYJMH010033266.1:5775-16590 GCA_036873815.1 Phacellophora camtschatica
TGGTTTGCTTCCCCGGCAGCCTTATGTCTTCCTGACGCACATTTGCCCCCCCCCCCCCAAATCCTCCGAACCTTGCTCCACCCCTGATATTAAACGATAAGTGCCACCAAACACACATTTTCTAGACAGGCCTGCTCAAGATATTTTTATTTTTAAATAAACAGCATTCAAAAAAAAAAGAAATAAAAACAGGAATTTATTACTCAGCAAAAATGTCATTAAAAAATAGTGTTACAGTGCATATAAAATGAAAAATTAATTTATCAATATGTTTCAAAAGTAGAATACAATTTACTCTGAGAATTATACATCAGGTCCCTCAAATTTTCATTTCAAACAACAAGAAATTGGCTCCGGCCTTCCTCCTACTCCTCCGCATAAATCAAACACAAGCAGCGACACAGCATTACTCAAATATTCTGTATTTTCCTTTAAAAAAAATATTTCATACCATTAAATCACTCTGGCAGGCACGAAAAACGCATCAAGCAAAACTAATAGACGATTGCGCTAAAGATGGAGGACCGCTATTTTACGCAATGCATGACGGTAAAAAGTTCCTTGTCAACAAGCACTTGCATAGCAACGCAAATTTACACGTAGCTGCGATAAAATGCGGAATGAGGCCATGGAGATTGTTTACAGTTTCAAACGAAGAAATAATACGAGATATGAGATAGTTAGTTATAAGAAAATGTGGATAAATCAAATCTTTCCTTGATAAAATTGGAAAAATTTGGTGATGTTATACAGAGTCAGAATCTCTCAATATTATTTGGAAAAACAGAGGTTTTCGAGTAAGGTTAAGATTGTGTTTCAACTTTCTGTTTCATGCAGTCATAAGATAAAATGATTTATACTTCATTTGCAGCCCTTTCAAGGATTTGGCTTTGGCAACACTGGTGGAGTTCAATTTTCTTTTGGAATTGGTGCTTTCCCATTCACTTTCTTTTCCACAGTAAGTAATTATAGGTCATGTCCCTGGCTTTCTAAAAAGAAGATATCAAGTTTTATAAAGTCCAAAATTTGCTTTCATCCCAAAAATTAAATTTGACTAGACAGCCTAATTAGCCCCCTTTTTACCCTTTTCAATGCAAAAGTACGAAATGCAAACCTTTAATTTCAAAACAAATTTGTCCATTTATTTAACGTAAACCTTTTTGTCAGTGTAACATGTTTATTAGTATCACAGCTTTACATATCTGAAAAAATGCAGGTATATATATTTCATCATTTTAAAAATAAAAATTTTAAAACTAGGCAACACATACATATATTTTAGCAGCAACTAAATTCCGGAGATGTGGCTGATTTAATGAAGTGATGTTTTCTGACAGAATGGGTATTTGGTAAACTGTTGATACATCATTCTTCGTCAGGATGATTAAAACCAAACATGGACTAAGATCTGCTGAATGGAAAACAAAATTTTTAATTTAGGTGTTTGATATAGCGAATCTAGCATGCATGCTCAGTGTAGTATAAACCTTTACACATTTAAGAACTTGACTTTTTACAAACCTTCAGCCTGATTAATTTTTCAAAATATCTACAATCCTCGCCAGAATAGATTGAGACGCGCATCAAAGTTTTGACATCTTCACGTCTCAATTTTCAAATGCGTAAGATTTCAAGCGTATACAGCCCAATAAACCCTCCCCCCCCCCAAAAAAAGTCAATGTTGGAAAAACCTTTCCCAGTGTCATGTCTCACTAAAAATCACTAAAAATCACTTTCAACGTTGAACTTGGGGGGGAAGGGGTGCAATTGCATGTCAATTCCATTCGAATTAGACTACTTTCGGAGCCTGTCGAAACAGTTTTGGAGAGGATTGTCTGAGTTTTATAAAAATACTCCTTCTAGGATATTTCGCAGTTCCAAATAGATTAGACATTCACAGCTTTAGTTTTGGCTGCAAATTTCTGAAATATTGGCATCCCGTTTTGTTAAAAGTTTGCAATTTTTGTTCCCTGGAGATGAACATCCATACATGAACGTTTTATAAAGAATATTAATTTTTAATTGAAATTTAATCTGAACATAGTGTGAAAAGTTTATAGTCGTACTACTAAGAGAATAAAACTACGTACGATGTTAAAATTGCTTTTGTGAATGCTACATTTAAATTTTTTATAGGCATTTGGTAACAATGAGGCTCCAAGTAAGTACCTTACTACCACTAAAGTCATAAGAAAACCTTTTTAGATAAAAAGTTTTTCTTATGACTATGCTACTACCTTATTGGTTCTTATGTTGCCGGTCCTTACTGGCGCTATTTTGGTCCCCCGGCGGAAAAAGGGCCGGCGTTAAGGATTTTTCCATGAGAGTTAAATAACGCCAATAAGAGCCAAAGTTGAATTAGGGCCAGCGTTGAATTAGGGCGGCCAAATAAGGGCCAACAATGTATTTGGAAATATCATATATACGTAGACTATATCATAAAATATACATGAAATATCATAAATATATGTCTTAATTGATCGATTCATTAATTGGTTGAAGAATTAATTGATTGATGAATTATTTGGTTGATGAATTAATTGGTTGATGAATTGACTGATAAGTCAAAAATGCTTGCCACTCTCGCAAATGGGTTTTTGCACTCTATGTTGAATTTTTGCACCAAATGGATCCTTTTATTTCTTGTTAATACGATTGACATCGACTAATCCCTGAAGTATTAAATATAACTGGTTTTTATGTGTACTTTAGGAAAAGAAGGAGGATTAGGAAAAGAAGGATTAACCTTGTTTGCTTTAAACTGCATGCACTTTTCATTAACTGGATGTGTAGTTAACTCTTTGCTGTGTCTTTTAAAAGTAAAAACTTTTTGCTGTGTCTTTCATAACCTCATGCGTGTGCTGAGATTGGTGAGCTGAAGCCCCTCCACTTTTCTGCAAGTTCTTGTTTTTTCCTATTGTGTTTGCGCAATTTTTGTTCCAAACAGGGCTAAATCGGGGTTTTAACCCCCTTTTCTTTTCAAACTCTCTAATTTCCCTGTGTTTGCTTGTGATTTTGTGCATTAAAAGATGCAGACTGGTGGAGTATATTCAGGAAATTTAACTCGTAACTTGTAATTTTTTTTCAGGGAACCCAAATACACCTCAAGCCCAAGAGGAACAATTTTTGTCGAGATTGTTTTTGTGGATTGCTTTGTTGTTTCTATTTTGGTTGCTATTCGCTTAGAGGATACAATTCTATGTATCCAGTAATGTTGCTGTAAATTTTTGTTCGAGGAGAGTTGACATGTTATTTGTCTAACAACCCTGTTAATGGCTAGATTTATTTTTAAGTAACATGTAAACTCTACCTGAAAGCAGTGGTAAGGGTCATTTATGTGTTCTAAGGAACAGGGGGAGATGCCTATAACGAGAAAGGAGCAGTGAAACAAGTAGAACACTAGAAGAGAGTTGGGGAGCAAGGACGGCCACCAGAGATGAAGGAACACAAAAATCAAAATTTTCTAATTTAGGCCAGGTTTCTCTTCCAAAACAATGAGAGTACATCTGCAGTGAAACAAGTAGAACACTAGAAGAGAGTTGGGGAGCAAGGACGGCCACCAGAGATGAAGGAACACAAAAATTAAAATTTTCTAATTTAGGCCAGGTTTCTCTTCCAAAACAATGAGAGTACATCTGCAGCTGGGAACAAAGAAACATGGACCCCCTAAATGATCCTCAGTGGTTGCGCCAGAATTTGCTCAAAGAGGGGGCTAGTTTCCCTGATGGAGAGGCTAAACATTATATAGCGAAAAAGGAGCTATTACTTTTACCGTTTAACAGGAGATAAACAATTTTGCAAAACAAAAAGCAGTATTTTTATGAATTTGCAGAAATTATCTCTGTACTAACATTTGATAGGAAATCTGTCTCAAAACATTTTGCTAAAGTCCCTGACAGTACCACCCACTAGACATTTTATTAATTTTTCAGTATGAGATGTTATGCGTATCTTTACCAGGTTTAAGCAGGCTTTCCACAGCACTGTATAGGACTCCTATTATATCCATACCCCCAGTTAAAAAGCAACCTAATTCGTAACACAAAGTTTTACCTATATCTAAGCCCCTACCAAAACTGCCTTTGAAATTGTATAACGCTACGGCTTATATCTGGGACTATATGTAGCACAGGAGCGTAGCTAGTGGGGGGTAGGGTGTCACACCCCCCAATAATTTCCAAGAAAGTCGAAATTCGGGCATAATTTAACATGTTCAGGCAAAATTGTAGAGAACAATGGTTATTGTTTGCTAAAAAATAGAATATTTAAAGAAAACGATAGAAAAATTAAGGTAATTTTCAAACCAAGATAGCAGACCCCTGGTATTTCGCGACCCCGCTTTGCATACAAATATAGCAATTTTTATTTAGATTAATTAATTAATTCAAATTGTTAAAAAGAAGGTAGTTATGCCAGGTGTGAAACGTTGGCAAAAAACAAAATGTTAGTTCCATAGCTGGAATTTCTGAATATTTCCTCAGCTGTATCGAAAGCTCTATCATTTGGATATTGATATAATATTAATGCATAAATTCTGATTATTTGTAGGTTATTTCAGTGATAATGTTTATTACATAAAGCATCATAATATTTGTTACATATTATACCCAAAATCTATATGATGTTTATTTATTTGTATTTTCTATTTTCAAACTCTTTCTTCCATTCCGTCAATGGGGAAGAATGTTCAATTACTCGATTACTTGTTGCATTGAGTATGCTCAACTTCCATAAATTTAAACATAATTTCAAAGAAACCATAACCCCCCTTATGTCCAATTAATGACGGTGTTGATGATGCGGAGCATTTCTTTCTGCTTTGCATTGCATACACTTCGCAAAGATGCTGTCTTCTCAGCATTATTACTATTTTACTATTCCAAAATCATGGAATAAAAAAGTTATCAAACAAAAAGTTATCAAAAGTTATATAAGCTTCTAGAAATTATTCTAGATGGTGATGATAGACTATCTTTTCAATCTAATTCAGAAATTCTCAAAGCAACATTGAATTTCATTGAGATTCCACTCAGAACGTTCCATGTAAATTTCCATGCATAGAATTATATTTGCATATCTTTGTTTTTTTCCTCTCTCTAGCCTACCTCTCTCGTACTCGTAAACAGTTTTTCGCGTACTTAATTTTTGTATTCATGTATTTTAATTACTGGGAAGGAGCATGCTCGAAATATTTTTGGAGTCACGCTGTTTCCCAAATAGCCACGCCCATATCTGAACTGCTATTTCAACAAAATGTTCATTGTGGTCAACAGAAAAATGACCTTCACCTCACTCTTTCGTCAAATTTTCATCAGCATATTTTAAAGTGGGATTTAAAAGAAATTTCGTGATCATCATCACTGTTTTTAAAAGTTTCTAATTTTTAGTAATTTTAATCTCCTTCTTCAGCCTCTCTCCATTCCCTTTCTCATCCCCAAATTCCAGAAATTTTGTTGATCTTTTTACAGAAATCCGTATTTTTTTCGAGATTCCGTAAAAAAATTTAACTTGAGTGATGACGTCGCCCTTCCACTAGAAATATTTCGTTCTTATTTTCCTTTCGGTTTCTCCTCCGCAGGGTATATTTTCCTCCGCAATGACATATCTTTTATTTTTACTGATTACACGTTTTTTTTATATAAGAAAGTTATGCTCGGTTCTTCAAAAAGTTAAGAAAGTTCAGGGCTGAATCTTTGAAACCTAAAGAAAGTTGAAAAATTTGGATATTCAAAATTTCAAAAGGAAATTACCGTGAGGATGATTATATTGAACCAGACGAAATAGACGGTGTCGAAATTATTTGTTTATAGCTAAAATTGCATAGTTAATTCAGTTCTGTTTGTTGGGTTTTCTTTGCATGACCAATTGCACTCTGTTTGTTGGGTTTTCTTCGATAGTTGATGTTATGACGTTGAGGGATTTTGGGGGAAATATAGCATATTTATAGCATTTCATCTTCTCCATCACTGCGCATGCTCATTAACGTAAAACTCTTCCACCAGCCATGGGACAATCAGATTCTCTAAAAATATCTTACTCGTGGGACTTTACCTTTATTCAACTTCATTCAGCTATTCGACTTTATTTCGCAATTTTATTTCGCATTACTAAAACGTGGTGTTTGACATTTTGAGCCGCTAGGGTTTTGATTAAATATCAACTTGAGATTCTACTTTTTCGTTTCAACCAATCAAGAGCTTATGAGTTTACGAGTATTTTTTAATTAAAACATTTCTGGGAACGAGGTTGAGTTCTCTTTTTCTCAGTCTTTTTTTCGAGAATTGCTCGAAGTTGCTAATCACGTGGTAATCTAATTTAAATGCTTTAGGTACTTTGTATTATGAAGTCCTATCAATTAAAAATCAGGGGTTTTGTCCAAAACTCTTACATTCCAAAACATGCCTATGCTACAAAACTTGTATATTTTATTTTAATTATCTAGGTACTGTACGTTATTTGTTTGAGATTAATGGAATTTTGTATTTTGTGTATCATATCTTGTGAAGAAATATTGAAATAAGAAAATGGCTTGATTTTCTTTTGTGACCCGCAAGATTTTTTTGGGGTACTGGAAATGAGGTTGTTGAGCGGTACAACAGATCATGGTGAGGAGACAAGGATTGTTTCCAGATACATGGAAAACAACACATTACACTTCAAAACTTAAATACTGATTTCAAAATTTATATTAACATAGAATGTTCTTCATATATCTAGATATCGTGTTTAAAAATATAATTTTGATTCTAAAAATTTGAAATCTGATATTTTGGTTAAAATATTAAGAAATAGCATAGAAATATTTATAAAAAGATGTTACAGGCAGCAAAATTGCACCATAGCATGCGCCACACTGTTATATTTTTGGGTCACCTCAAGATTTCCTCGGACATGCCCCCTACCCCGAGTTAAATGGCACTGCTTCCTTTTGATTTATCCGCCGTATTTTCCGAAAGGGAAAATAGACTTTATAACGAAAATAGTCATCGAGAAAATCTTTTAACCCAAAACGTTTTTAATCTTCTATTTTGAAATACTTTTTTTCCTGACCATTAGAATGCACAATTATACTGTTGTTTAAGCCGTTGTTTCTCAGACCATGTAAGGAAAAATAAAATACGTCTTTGTGTCACTGAATTCGGAATTTTGAAAATATCTACTGCTGAATTAAAATGTATATTTTAGATATGGTTTTTGTTTACGAGGATATCACATTCCTTCTCGAAATGTGCCTGTGCTTATATTTCTTCACTGGAGATAGCCATTAACTACTGTATGATTTATGGCTTCTTTCAACATTGGAAAATTTAAAATCCATTCTTAAAAGTTAGGGAAAAGAGTCTTTCAGGACAATTTAGCCCCTCTGAAACATTAATTGTCTACGACAAATTTTATAAATATTTCGAAAAATATTTTGACATGCTGACACACCTGGCTCATTTATTGTCTTTGTGAAATTATTAAACTAATGGAACTTTCCTATCAAAGGATTTAAAACCACAGACCAGCTCTTCATTAACAATGTTAACAGCTAGTTTCTAGTCCTAAATTTGTAACTGTTAATCTATGTAAACGGCCACAGGGTTTCTATGTATTTACATGCTCCCTGTGGTATCATTGTTTGTAACTTAGTTACTGTTGTAATTTTTAACATGGAGAGAAAGAATAAAGAAAAACATAGTTTTCTTGTTAACTGTTGTCTAATGAAAAACACATTCTTATTTAGGTCGCTATCATAAATCAAACAGTGAAAATAAATTAAACACTTTTAGTTTGATTAAATATACAAAATTAAATTATTATCTGATACTAAGTATACATGAATACACACAATTTTTATGCACTTTCTATTATTTAAAACATTCAGCATTGTTTCAATCCACAGTATCTAAATGATATTCTTCTAAAATGTTATTTCATTTGGCCACCATTCAGGTCTTGAAACTTTCAAATTTCTTGTAACACCCATCACATCCTCAACGAACAACATTTTTGATTCAGAGGCTGGTTGCAGTCTTATCAACCCCAGTCCAAATTGTCCAGCCATGACACACATCTTTCCAGCAGATTTACCAGAATCAGTCTTCATTGGAGTTTGAGAAGCAAATTGTGGATAGTTGGTCACATCCTTGTCCAGTTGCAACTGGATCGGCATTATCCTCTTACGTGTTTGACCAACATGATGTGTTCTTGCAGTCAATTCTTGGCCAAGGTAGCAGCCTTTCGCAAAACTAACTATGATTGGAAAATAAGAAAGGGACAATTTACATTTGCACATCGGCATTGCACAATCTTGTTTTGCAAAGTTGCAGCAACGAGAAGTACTTGTGAAATTTTCAAACAGATTGCATGATCATGAACACCCTAAATATCACATGCAAAAATTAGTTGTTTTAAATATAATGAAGTGGCTACAGATATGGGAGCTGTACTCTGTATATGATCATCTAGAAATATGGTAGTAATACACCCATACACATTACAGTAAATATGACCACTGCACTGCATATACAGTACACCCACATTCAACCAATGCTGAACACTTGGTCAAATGTCCCACTTTCCTGCATCCCTGCTGTAGTGCAGGTGGTCTAATCATCAAACTAATGGACTCCATGAAACCTGTATGGGTTCAAGTCCCATCATCTCTGTTTGATATTTTAATGATTTTTCATTCTTAAAATGTCTAAGTGTGGAGCATTTTGGCATTTAAAACTTAGAAAATAGCAATTCCTGTATCCACAATAGCCATGGGGTAAATATAATACCTCCGTTAGTTAATGACAAGTTGTATTCCAAAGGCAACGCTTTCCCAGACACAATTTCATTTATTCCTTCTGCAACTCCAAGCTTGTATCTGTGTTCTCTATATACTGTAGAGTCTACATTTATATGATCTTCAATGTCCATAATTTCAAGGGGAGACTGATTCCAAGAGGTAATAACCCTGGTCCCAAGACTGTCCAACCTAGGATCGCCATTGGCAATGACATTCTCACTATCAGTGACTGAAATTTTTGTACAATTTGTCAAACTTTTAGAAAACAAAACCCATACATCAAAGCTTTTGCTGGCATCAGAAATCTCTACTTTGGCTCTCAGCTTGTACATTTTCATGTGTTCTACAACATTTTCAGATGCTGTTGCATCACATTCCAAAAAATATTCATCTTTTCCACCAGGCACTGAATACACCATAGCATCATAAAGTATTCTTCCTTGTGAGTTTAGAAATGTTGTGTACAAAGCTTTCTTGGAAGCATCATTATCAAAGCTATTCATATCATTTGTGATAAGGCCTTGCAAAAATTTCTTGGCATCTCGTCCCTTCACCCTTAAGATTTTTCTTTCCTGCAACTTTGAAAGGTGTGTTGTTATCATTTTCTTGTGCATTTGCAAATGTTCTTTACTAAACTCAGCACATTTAGGTAGCAACTGTTTTCTGATCACAATAAATCTTGATAACGATGAAAACATATTGAAATGAAAGCAGAAGGTTCACTTCTTCACCTTCATCAAAAATCTTTGGCACGTCAGTCACCAGATCCGGGCTATTTACTTTCAAAAGAAAGTACAAACAAGATATGAAAAAACCAACTGCGTTCTCCTGGTCAAAACATCACCTCTTCTTTTGAACACTTACGATCTTTTACTTTCAGAATCCGATCCTTTTGTGTCGCAAGAGAAAAGCAGTCACTCCCCATCATTGAACTTCTCTGTGTCTTTGCTGTTGTTGTGTTGTGTTTGTCAGAAGTTCCTCCGCAGAACAACATGCATTATGCGCAGAATATCTAAAAATATTCAATTCAATTCAATTCAACTTTATTCATAGAATGCAAAAAAACTACAATATTAAAAAAATGTTGCAAACTATTCGACCCCAGGAAAGCAAAGCTTATCTTGCTGGGGCCGATAACAAAAATCTGTAAAAAATAACATAAAGATATAACAATAACAGTAACAAACATGCAAACCTTTCTGAGGCTGCTACAGGAGAACGTAAAGCTAGATCAACACTTGACCACCTATTTGTTTGCGGGGCTATAAATAGACTATTATAAATACATTAAGTGTAATATTATGTTTACATTTCTTGACCTAGAAAAGGCTTTTGGCAAACTTTTTCTAAAATCATGCCTATTAGACTTGTTCAGAAGTGGAGTAAATTGTAAATGTTTGAAAAGCATATATATAAATGAACTTAATAAAAAAGGAATTTATACAAATTGAAACTCCGTTTGGGATGACAAAGGAGGTTGAAATAGATGAGAACTTGAAACAAGGAACAATATTTGTGCAAATCACATTGATAAAGGCATACAATCAGTAGCTAATGATAAAAAAAATTAGGAATACGTTTTGGAAACATAACAATCCCTCTATTAAATGACATATTACTAGCATCAATTTCTCCTAAAAAAATGCAGGAAATGCTTACTATAGCAGAAGAATTTCAAAACAAAAATTCTTTAAACTTTAATTTAGAGAAAAGTGAAATTTTACACATGAATTTTAACAGAGCAAAAAAAGACAAAGCTAAAAAAAAACTTTAAATTAAACAATCGTGTAATCAGAGAAGTGGAAACATATAATTAATTAGGTGATTTAAAAGATAATTAAATCTCATTAGACAAAAGCATTAGCAACAGGCAAAACTCTGCAAAAGCAGTAATAAATGAAATTAAATTTTTAGTGAACCAAAAACCATTCAAAACAAAAAGTTTGGAGATAAGCATACGGTTGATTGAATGCCTACTTATACCAAAAATACTGTACGCATGTGAAACATGGTCCAAAATAACTAAAAAACAACTC
>JAYJMH010033277.1:0-16585 GCA_036873815.1 Phacellophora camtschatica
AGAGTATTTTCAGGAAAATATGACAGCGGGACCAAATATTACTACCCGCCTAAAGTATGCATATTTACTAATAAATTACCGTCACTGGAAGAAAAACTGAGCATGGATAGAATAGTATGCTTGGTGATAAAACAGAACGGCAGAGGCGTAAAATACAACATAATGAGAGGAATGGATCCATTGTTATGCCACCAAGATAGCGACATGAAGACGGTAAAAGAACTGCTCGCGATGCCAAGGTATGCGAGGCTGAGAAGAACACTGGGACAAGTGATCGGAGGAATACGCGAAATAAAAGAGGATCTATTCGATACACCAGAATCAACAGCAGACGAAAGTGATTACAACGAAGAAGAAGCAAGAATCGAAGTGAACCAAGAAGTCACGGAAGAAGAAATGGCGGAGGTCGAGAACGATATGAACATTCTGTTGTCTCAACTGACAAATAAAAACTTTGTATAAAAACGTATTAATTGAATATAAAAGAATCAGAAAAAGTATGACCAAAAATATGTATATATCTATGAATTCTGAACTGCACACTTTTCATTGCACACGGTGTAATAATTTCAACAATTTCAAACTACACATTTTTCATTGCACACGGTGTAATAATTTCAACAATCTCAAAAAATGACGTCACGATTGTGTGCAGGCAAAAAAACCAAGACCTGCGTTACACATATGTGTGTGTAATGACGTAATATCTTTGTAATCACAGGGGACAAAACTAAGAGACTACCTGTGTTACCTGTCTCGTCCACCACCCATAGTATCTCCCTGTCTATTTGTAAGTGCAGTAGTGCCATGCATATTCTCTGCCACTCCCTTAAGGTTGTTTTTCCCATGTCCGCTGTTTGCTCCTTCTGAATTTCTTGCGCTTTCATCCTTTTCACTGTTTTTTCAATCTTGTCTGTGTGCTCCCAGTATACGTTTCCATACGTTTCTTATGTCTTATTATGTGTCTCTGTGTAGATGAATACCTTCTATGTTTGAATTGCAAGAATCAGTTTATATTTTGGAAATGGCTCCGAAAAAGTGAATTCTGAGGTTTTGTGATGATTTTTGTTGCAATGTGGCATATTTATGCAATCTAAAGTCTTACTTGCATTTATCATACTCTGACCATGAATTTGATAGGTTGTTTGTAAAAATCAATGCACACTAAGCAATGCCACTAAAATCCTATTGTGTTTGCGTTACCATAGAAGCCAAACCCCAAATCTAAAAATAGATTGCAAGTTTGAAATCAGCACCCCTCATTTACCCTTTAGTGTAAATTTTGTTACTATTTCTCATTGTCAGAAAATAATTTTCGACCAGTGACCTACCTTAATCTCCATGACAACACAATTTCCTTATTGATCAATTGATATATCAAATGAACATTTCAAGATGGCGAATGTGTTTTCAAGTTTGTTGAACGTTCTTTTTGAAGGTTTTTGGGAAAAGTAATTTGAAAAGGTAAGACTTTGAAAGGGTAAAATATTTTAAGTTGCTCTTGTCGCAGCAGGTCAATAATAAACAAAAAGGCCAATAAGTAAAAACTGTTATGTTATCAGGTACGTTGAACTCGAAGTCTTTGAATTGAAGGACAAAAGCAAGAAAGAGGGGCCAACCAAGGCCAAGCCCCACCCCCAAGGACAGATTAAAGTAATGAAAGACTTCATTTGATGGTTTTGATTTTCAACATATTTTTTGTGTCATAGTTTCACCAACAAGTAAAGTTAGTAAGTGAATGATAAATCTCCACAATCTCCAGAAAGGTTTTGTTGTGAAATAAAAAATCTGAATTAATTTCCATTTATCTGAGACTGAGAAAACGTTGCAGCAACAAAAAACGTATGTCTTTTAACAACAAAATATCGATCTAGATACTAGATATTAACTTTACATTATTAGCCACACGATATAAACATGGTGAAAACAATCATCCTGAACCAAATTGGTCTATAGCTCACCCAATAATGCCAAGGACAATCATGGTGATTTAAAACAATTGACTAATTAAACCTTTGATCCCTATCGCCGTTCTGAAAATAATAAGCCCCCAGTGTGTAACAGCTTCTGGCGGCACTGTAGATTATATATAATTTATAATATACTTTTTTCTACTTGATTTTAGTTCATTGACATTGGAATGATAATGTGAAGAGATTGATATATATATTCAAAAACCAACTTCAAAATGGCAGAATCTTTTCATGGCAACTCACCTAAACCTATCCCTAAAGACAAGAAAAGAACTCACCACAATATCAGGAAGTCATCAAGAGTTTACGAACTTGCAGTTGCTGCATTTAATGCTGCAAAATGTGGAAACATTGATGAATTAAAAGCTCTTCTATCACCAAAATGCTTTAAAACCAAGGATGAATACATTTCAGTGATAAAATCAACAGACAAAGAAAGAAATACTTTGATGTTAATGTGCATCCATGGTGCTGCATCTAGACAAGTCAACCCGCTTGGCAGTTACAGCGAATGCATAGAATTTCTTACTTCGATAGGGGTTGATATTAATTCTCAAGACAGTGTTGGAAGGAATGCAATACACTGGTGTGTTCTTTATGGCCGTCTTGATCTATTTGACATATTACAAAATTCTGGAGGGAATTTACTTGTATTGGATGGTTCTGGATTGAGTCCTTTGCATCTTGCAATTGGTATCAAGTCAAATAGGTTGAGGCTTGAGTTTATTGAATATATATGCAGTATTGCACCAAGAGAGGTCATTATTTAATATGTTATTTTTATTTGCAAAAGTGCAGTTTAATGGTTGGTGTAATTTTAACCATAAGACTCTGTTTTCACAAGAGCGATCCAAATTGACCCATCTTCAAATTGGTATGGATATGCCTTGTGCTTACACAGGACCCTGTGGCTCTATGAATGGTTTTGATTGATCTTGTTTGGATCTGTTCTTGTGTAAATATGGTGTAACTTTCACTCTTCAGTGGAATCTACAAGCCCCTATTTTTCTAACAAAATTAATGTAATGGCTCTCTTTAAATCATTGTTATTGTTTACTTTGTAATATATTTAATTTTGCACCATGTCACATCTTTCGGGCAAATGAGTTAGAGTGCCACAGATTTTCAGTCATGCCATAAATACTGTTGAATTAAATCTATGAGAAAACCAAACAATCTTATTGACTTTTACAGTTACTTGATGGTGTGGATAGTCATAACAAAAGTCCACTGTTTCTTGCATTGAGTATTTGTGCCTTGAAGACTTTTGAACTTCTTTTGGTTGGAAAGGCAAACCCAAATAGCTTGGGACCTGATGGAAGGCGTATTATCATTCATTCAATTGAAAAAGGCCAAGGAAAATTCACAGAACTTCTTTTGAAGGTTTGTTAAAATTTGAGGAGGAATTGTTTTCATGTTTTCATTTCAAATTGACTGATTAAACATTTTTTTACATTGAAGATTTTTGTGTTACTTTAAATTACCTTACTTCATGTTTAGCTGTTAATGGATTATTAGTTGTTTTCATTAGTCATGATTTGAGAATATCTTTTTGCAGAAAATAATTGTAAATGATAATATATTTTCTTCTGTTGCCAAATTGAGTCTCCAGGAGGATGTGGGATTGGTTGCTATATTCAAAAGTTTTTGTAATTCCAGCATGGTGTATCTTTGTCAACTAAAGATCCTGATGGTTTTACAGCAATACATCTGGCAGCTTGTCAAGAAAACCCCGAGAGCATATATGTGCTTACAGAGCATGTGAATAAAACTCTACTTAATGTGAAAGACCATCTAGGAAGAACCCCGTTGATGTATGCTTGTCTTATGGGATTTGATAAGAATGTTGAACTTTTAATTGGACAGAAGGTGAGACATTGCTTGCATTGTAAACATTTAATTGATAATTCATTTTATTTAAAATTATTATATTAGTTCTCAACGAAATCCAGCAAACAACCAGTTTGTAAGGAACAGTACAAATTTATGCATATGATCATTTTACAGCTTTCGCTTTTCAGCTTTCACTTTTCAGCTTTCATTTTCATTTTTCACCTGTCACTTTTCAGATTTCACTTTTCAGCTTTCATTTTCACTTTTCAGCTTTCACTTTTCACTTTTCAGCTTTCACTTTTCAGCTTTCACTTTTCACTTTTCAGCTTTCATTTTTCAGCTTTCACTTTTCAGCTTTCATTCTTCACTTTTCAGCTTTCATTTTTCATGTTTCACTTTTCAGCTTTCATTTTTCACTTTTCAGCTTTCACTTTTCAGCTTTTACTTTTCAGCTTTCATTTTTCACTTTTCAGCTTTCACTTTTCAGCTTTCACTTTTCACTTTTCAGCTTTTACTTCTCAATTTCCAGTTTTCAGTATTCAGCTTTCACTTTTAAGTTTTTCAGCTTTCATTTTCAACTTTTTAGCTTTCGCTACCTTTTGACTTAGTGAAAAATGAAAAGTAAAAAGTGAAAGCTGAAAGGTAGTGAAAGCTGAAAAGTAAAAAGTGAAAGCTGAAAAATGAAAGCTGAAAAGTGAAAAGCTGAAAAATGAAAAGTGAAAGCTGAAAAGGGATGGCCGTCACTAAGTATCACCTGAAATGTACACAAATATTTATATTTTAATTCATTGAGTCAAGTCATTGAATCTTTTATTTAACAAAGGTCGTCTCCTGCAAATATTCTCGCTTGGACCAACTAGCTAACCATATTAAAAAGTGACCCCAGATTTTCAGGGACTGATTAATTTTCAAAAATTGGCTTGACTTAGTTAATATTGGGGGTGTAGCACCCCTCCACGCCCTCCCTAATGTGTGCCCCTGGGCCTGTCTCTGACTATCACCCGAAATGTACAAAAATATTCATATTCTAATACAGATTTGGACCCTCGATCAAGACAATGAAGGCAAAACAGCATTACATCACACAATAAACAACACACATTGTGGATGTGCTGAACTGCTCTGCAAGGAAAATAAGAAAATGATCAATATTTGCGATCAGGAGGGCCGCACGGTTGCACATGATGCCGTTATCACAGGGAATAGCATTATTTTGAATGCATTGTTGGAAAATGCATGTGACGTCACTGTGAAAGACAATGGAGGCCATTCTCTGATGCATTGGGCTTCTGGTGCGTTCTGTTTTTTAGGCATTTTGGCACAATTGACCCAGAAATGTTTCACTTTTTCTTAGAATTTGATTAAATAGCATTTAGAACTTTTTCTTAGATTTTGATTAAATAGCTTATCATGATCATAATTTAAAGGGTTTAAAGACACAATAAAAGCTATAATTTGCTACAATAAGACGTCAATCAAAGAAACTAGACACCTATATTGAAAAGTTTTTACCAAGATCCTTTTCGTTTTGAAAGTGGAAAGTAAATTATTTTTGGAAAAACTGCTTACCTAACATTTTGAAATTTTGCTAAATTATTTCAGGGCCCAAAGCCCGCCGTGATTTTTCCCTTTGGTTGAAAGTAAATACACATTTTTCACTATATAAAGTCTTATGTTACCATTGAATTGATTTTTTGCTTATTAAACAAAGGTTAGTATTAATGCTAGATTTTATATTTCTACCACTCGCAGTATTAGTTATAAAATGACCCAGAGTTTCAAAAGCTATTTGAGCTTTTACCGTAAAAATCGTCAGTGGTCTTACACCCGAAATAAATTTTTAAAATCACAAGTGGTTAAATTGATCAAATTCTTTTTATCTTTGGATCTCTATGAATTCAGGATTTTTATGAGTAAACAGGTGTGCAACTAGCTAGGATTTTGATAGAAGTTAAAGGCATGGTCTCCTCTATAGCTGGTTAAGATTCCTAGCATGCTCGTTAGTTGCTGCATAATCTCCAAAATCATAACAAAAGTGCTTCCATATTTAGGGCAACGCCTTGATTTTTGAAAAAGGGAAGGGGTTCGGACTACCAGGGCCCCCTCTAGTTGTGCCTCTAGAAAGACCTGGGTCCCCTTTAGTTGCGCCCCTAGAAAGACCAGGGCCCCCTCTAGTCGCGCCTCTAGAGAGACATGTAATATTTATCATTTTGGACTGAATTGCATGATAATTCAAAATATCTGAAGTTGATTTTATAAAAATTTGAAAAAATTTGAAACAGCGAACTTTAGTTGAAAAGGTGTATTTATCTAAGTTTTTAACTTGACAGCATACGGAACTCTGAGTTGTTTGGAGAAGCTGCTTGAACATGGAGCACCCATAGCAGAAACTGACAATCACGGAGCTACTCCATTGCATTATGGATGTAAAATAGATGCCAAAGAAGACTTGAATACTTCAAGAAATGAAGTAATGAAAATTCTTCTTCAAAATGGTGCAGAATCGAATGCAAGGGACAACGAAGGAAGGAGACCAATTCATTGGGCCGCGTCATCAGGTATGTAAACTTTTTTAGAAAATCAACAATTAAGATATTTTTCTTTCTTTTTTCTTTTGGTTTATTCGCAAGATAGTTGATTGGTTACACAAGCAATTTGCTTATATGAACTTTTTCTAATTGTAAGCAACCAATTTTCGGCACTAAAAGTTTATCATGTTTCCATCAGATTTTAGGTTATTTTAGTATCAAATGTTTTTGAGAGTTTCTCAATTTTTCATTCTCTAAAAATATTGCTGGCAGTCTTGTAATGCATGTTGTTGGCACTACAAGTTTTACTTCCAGTCCACTTTGGCAAGTGCAAGCCTTTTTTGAGAAAAATTTGGAAAGTTCTATTAAGTTCTATGAAAGTTCTATGAAAATTTGGGGAGTTCCTACGATACTTCTCTGAAAAAACCTTATTGCCGATTTTTGATGTAGTACAACATGACTTCGATGCAGTACAACAGTTTCTCATATTGTTGGAACTTCTAGTTAGGTGTCTTATGAAGCAGTTCTAAATAAACGTGACTCCAAATATATCGATAAATTGTTTTTATATTTCATATTTTATAATTTTAAATAGCCTAAAAAGAGCATATAACGTTTTATGTTGTTTAGCAATTGGCCATTTGATTCTTTTTTAATTTATTATTCTTTTTACTACAGGAAACATTCCTGCAATTGAATTGCTCATAAACAATGGCGTGGACATCAACTCCAAAACATCAGAAGATAACATGACAGCACTTCATTTGGCCTCGTTTCAAGGATTGGTCAAAGTGGTCGAATATCTAATTAGCCACGTGAATATAGAGAAGGATGCGCGTGATCGTTTACAATGCACTGCTTTGTTTTACGCATGTGCTTCCGGGCATACTCATGTTGCTGAAGTCTTGCAGAAATTTAATGCCGATGTGAACTTGACGAATTCTGCTGGTGATTGGTAAGAGACCGTTCATTGAATATAGCTTGGGGAGTGAAGAGAAATTGATTCGACACAAAAAATTTCAAGATCCCCCTAATTAATGCTTCCTTTCTTTAATGTGCATTATAGATTTAAAGTAAAAATTACAATAAACGCTCTTGATTAATGAAAGTTTCTTTAGCCGCACTTGCTAGGACGGCGTTTGTTTAGAAAGCACTCAATACGCAAGCAAAATGACTCAATATGTCAGATTAATTTTTAATTTGAAATTTTCGGTCATCCATTTTTAGTTAAATTTAAACTTTGAAACGTTTCAGATTTAGCTTAAACTTTTGCATGCACTTCAGCAGTTATATTTTACGTTTTCTGTGGAGAGATATGGCAACATCTTTATTAAATACCGCATGTGAAATTAGCAAAAGCAGAAAATTTTCCTTAGTTAAAACTGAAGAAAAACCAATGAAAAAGAACTCCAAAATCCTAAAATCGACAAACTCGAAATATCTTATTTTAATGAGCTACGTCTTTGATAAGATACAATATGTTGTTTGGAAGATATGCCGTTGCCGTTGCCGTTGCCGTTCTTAACAGCTTTATTTTTAACAGCTTTGAGCCAGCTTTATTTTTCATTTTAGTCCATGCCATGGTGCCGCTTCGTATGGTGCTGTCGAATGCCTAGAGCTACTTCACAAGGCAGGTGTCGATTTAGCATGCTTGAATGACCAAAAAGATACTCCGCTTCATGAAGCTGCCAGTGCAGGAAAAGAAAGTAAGTAGATAGAATTTTGATTTATTAAAATATCTATTGGTTGTGGTTTATTAAATTTATGAGCTGTCAGTGTAGTTTTGAACCAAGGCATGCGGGAGATCAATCCTATGTTTTTGGGCTTACAATATTTTAAAAATCAAATGTTTTCTCATTTATCATTTGAATCATGGAAAAGTGCAAAACTGTTTACATTGGAAGTATACAGGGGAAGGTATCTACAGTAGTGCAAATTTCAATGTTGTGACCAAGGATAAATGGTTGTTAATTATTCTAATTCTATCCAATTAGCATTGGGTTATACTTAATGAAACCAAAAATAGAGGATCCTACTGCTGAAAACACTGCGTAACGGGCTTGAGAAGATCTTAACGTCGGCTTTCCTTCAGTATAGCTCAGGATCTACTTGGTATATTTTGACAAACAAGGTATCAACATTTAAGTTGAAGCCTCTTACATCGACGTCACGCAAAAGCGGAATTATGAAAACTGAAGCTTCTCCGCAGCAGCTCTTCAAACGTGGGGACATTTTTGGGGCCACTGGGCATTAGTATAAACGCACTATTTGGTAACACACAATTAAGTAAATATCTTGTTTAACTTACAGTCTGAATCACAATAAATTTTTGTGTTATTTTTTTGCAGATTCCGTGAGATTTCTGCTTGAGAACGGATGTGATCCAACGGTACGAAATATGGCTGGTGCGACTCCATTGCATTACTCTGTTGCGGAAGGATTCGTAAACGTGACAACTGCTTTGTTAGAAAAGGGAGCTAATGCCAATGCTTTAGTTACGACTGACGTGGTATTATTGTTTAATCATTTCATATTTTACGTTGCTTTATTTTATCTAGCGTAAAGTTTTTATTTACGTATCATTTTTAGTCAATAACGTACTAATTACAAGAAAAACCTGGCCCAGTAGCTTTTGGGGCGACATAAAATTATCATTTGACGAAGTTTTTTTCGGAAATCTTCAAAAATATGGTGACATTCGAGAATTTACAATGAGATAAATACCCAATTCTGATGTTGGTCCTCTGCGCACAAAGATTAAAACAAAGGTCGCAAATGATCACAATTTTGGTGGCAAGATTGATTACAATGAAACCTGTATTGACAGACACCTCATTATAATGGACACATTCCAACAACGGACACCTTGCTGTTGTCCACAATTTCGATTATATTGATCATTATCATATAAACCTCAAATCGACGGACACCTCCCAACAATGGACATAAAATATCATCATCATCATCATCTGTTGGTCTATAGGACAACGAGAAATACCGACACACAGTACTAATATGATCGTTTATTGATTCACGCCATTTAGTTCTATCTTGCGCAATGCTCAATGTTTCTTCCCAGAAAACTATTAATTTTTGCAGCTAGTCTTTAATGCACTTTAGCCATGTGGTCTTTGGCCTGGCTCATGGAAGCATTACAATTCGTTCAGCCTCTGCTAAAGCTTGCTGGAATATTTTCACCCATTCTTTAAAGGTTTAAAATGATAAAATGATACTAAAAAGGTGCCCTTCTATGAAACGAGCTCCCCAAATCTATTAAAACTATTTCTAAACCGACTAGATTCAAAAAAACTGAATCCGTGAATCCGTGTTACAACTTTACAACATTATTAAAGCCAAATATATCCAAGTATGCATCTTTATTGTCTTTATAATCTTCATAACTACTATTTTTTATATTCTTCATAATTACTAACCATATTGCATGTTCTTGCTTTTGCTGTTTGTGTTCAAACTTTTGTCAACAAATATGTATTGTAATTTGTTGTATTTAGATTTATTAGTATTATTATTTACGGCCCAAGTTAGATAAGCTCTGCTTCCCTTGGGTCGTATAGAATAAAAGTTTTATATCTAATTTCATTATATCCATTCATCTATAAACTTTTTTCATTCTCCAATAAAATGATATAGTTACAAACTATTTTTTGCTTCCTTACTGCCATAATTGCTACTCAGTTTAGCTTTTCTGCAAACTAACTTGCGTTTGCAAGTAAAATTGCACCCTTTTCCCTGGCCCATCACAACATAAGATTTACCTTGGCTTTAGTGACTTGGTTAGGCTAAATATGATTTTCACATAATACTAAAGTCAACATCGAGGTCGCAAAGCATTTGTGTTAACAATAGGTCCTTTTAAAAACTGAAGATATTTTCTCCTTGAGTTTCTTGCATTTTTATTTCTAGACAGACTATGTAACCCCGTTAGATATCGCACTTGGCAACAGCGATCATACCCAAACTGGTATTTTGCAAAAGTTTGGCGCACGGACAGGCCATTCCATTGTGGAAAACTCTGCCTTGATTATTCAACATCAGTGGAAAACTTTTAAAAGACGCTACAGTTGCAGTGATTCAGTTTCGGATCGCTTGAATTTGAGTGACAGCATCAGCAACCAGGGGCCTAAAGATTACGCTAATGGCTCTATTGGTCCTGGTGTCGCTGAAAAGGAACATGATAATTCAGTGTTTGCACCGATACCAGAGGGTCATGACAAAGATGGAAAGAACTCCGGGAATTGCAAAACGAGAAGTAGAAAGGGTGTTTCCAAAGAAAATGAAGAGTTAGCATCGGTCGATATCGAAACATCTAATTGTTTTGTTGATGATCGAAAACTCAGGAAGTTGGATGGAATCTCTGACAGAGAAATAGAAGAAAGTGACCAGAAGAGATCTAATAGTGATATTTATTCAATAGAGAAGGTTGTCATGGAGAGGATGGCGTCGAATGTAAGCAAATTTTGTTTTTGTAGCATGAGGAATCAGAGAGGTTTCTCTGTTTCACATTTGATAGTTCTTTTTTCATTTAATACTGTGTTTAATTTTGGTACATCAAGTGACTTTGCTACACAACCTTGCTATAAAAATGGAGAACACATTAAAACGTGCTGATCATTAAAAATACCTTGGCGTTAAACCCAGGGAGGTACAATTCCCACTGTCAGACTCCACTCGTGTGCCGCTTTCCGTGTATACTCAACATTAATGTTGTGTTTCATTCCAACACACCCAAAATTAACGACAATTTTCAATATCCAACCCAACATTAAAAAATTAGATTACGTAATCTTTATGCTAGAAAATGTAGCCATGTATTTTTTAGAGATCTTTTATAAAATTAGATTACGTAATCTTTAGACACTGCAATCTTTTCTAAAATTAGATTACGTACCTAAACCTTGCTTGTTTGTGCTCTGTGACTGCTTAGTTGTCTCAAAGTTCCTTATGCAATTATATGCAAATGTATGCAAATATATGCAAATGTATGTCATGTAAACATATGGCAATCAGTTTAATCTGTGAACCAGTTTAACCAGTTTAATCCAGTTTAACCAGTTTGATATTTGGAATGGTTGCAATCTCAAACTATGCTTGGAATGGTTTCCATCACAAGATCAAAAGCTCTTAGCACAAGATCAAAAGCTTTTTGCGAAATGCCAGAGGCCTGGGCAATCTGAAAATAAATAGTTTATAAACGAGAGTATTACTCAAAGTGTGGCGATATTCAATAAATATATATGTATTACTTTTCAAGTACAATTTAATTCACAGAATCTTGTTTAAAAAAGTTATTTTTAGAATGAAGCACCCATATAGCGATGGCATATAATGAACCACACTTTGAGTGATACTCTCGTTCACTTGCCTAATAAATATGGCTACCCACTTCTGAGTTGCCTCCTGCGAGTATGCTATTCCTCCAATCAAATTGGGGGTGATTGTTCATGTGATTACCAACATAGAGGAAAAATGTTTATCCAGCTGACCAAAGAGCACTTTGCGCCTGCGCATCTATGTTGATTTTAAAAATTTGGAATTTTGCCAGGAAGAAGGTCAATGGATTTTGAATGCCTCTCGCACCCTTGGGAATCGCTCTTTTGTCTTGCAAACCTGGTTGACTGCACACCTGTGATATCAAGCATTAATTGCACCAAAGCTCAACGTTGTCAACATGTTGGAATTACTTCAAAAAATTGAATTATTCTCGCTGCCGTTACCAGAAAAAATCACGTGCGTTGGTAGGAAGAAAATATTCACTTGTTTATATTGTTTTCGTTGCAACTTCCGCCATATTGGTTTTATTTATTGTTTGTAACCTTCAAACAATAAACAACGGAGCAAACCTCGCTCACACTGGTAGTAATCGTAGGGAGCAATTCCATTATTTATCGCTTCGCGGCATTTCTCAAATATGCTACACATGAACCTCGATTTCAAAACCTGATCCTGAAGATTTTTCCTCTATGCTGTGATTACCTTAAAAGAAAAAGTTTCCAGGCCTGCTGATGCGCTGCATATAGCACAACTGCAGTTAATTTTTAAAGTTGAGCCCTTTGTATCCCTTGATTCACCTTAACGGCTGTACAACAATAGCAATACTCACAATGACATTTCAACGTTTTCTTTTCTTCTTACTTCAAAAACAAAAATGTTGTGAGGAATTCTTACGTTTTCCTTATTTTCAGAAATCAGAATTTGAAAGAACAGATCGCTTATTAAACAGAGCTGAAAATTTGAAAATACAATTTGACAAAGTAATCCAGGTAAGAGATGATTTGTATAGCCCTTGAAGGTGTTGTTGCACAGTGGTGGGATCCTACAAGGATATTAGAATGGTCATTTGTTTCAACGTGTTTACTTTGTTTACTGCAGAGGAAAGAGGACAAACGAAAATGGCGGAAATGTAACTGTAAGATAGGTAAATAGGCATAATACAGTAAAACTCCGCAAACAAGAACTTACTTTTGTAACAGACTTAATAGGTTCTTTTCAATGTGGCAATATTACGTTTTTCAGGGTGAGATTCTTATCAGAATGGTCTATATTACTATTGATATCTAATCCCCCAACATTTGTTTTTGAACAAATTAAACTGCATATTGCCAAAAATGACCAATTTCTCAACTTGTATATGACATTAATGCATTTATTTATATCAATGAGATATGCATTAATAATTGAAATTTTAGCGTTAAAAATTAAATGTGTGCCATTTCCTAAGAACATAAAAATATATCAGTCTGTTTTTGGTTCTTATCTTTGAGTGCCTTTTCTGAAAGATCAGTTTGTACATAGTTACAATAAAATCTTTTTTCTTATGACTATGGATTGTAGGTTTTTCGTGTTGTAAACTGAGTTTTATCATATTGTCAACAGGACGCACGAGAAATAGCAGAAAGCAGAGAATTCAAATTTGTCCAAAAATTGAACGAACGCATGACAAAAAGGCAAATGAGAGTTACGCCAACTGAAATTTATCCTGACAGATAGTGGTGAGGATTTTTTATATTATTTTCATTTTGTCACACTGAAAGTAGCTTCATTAATACTTATCAATCACACAAAGATAATGTTATGTGGCCTAAGTTATGAATTTCATGATGAGAATTACGAAGACGATGAATGCAAACCGACAAGAACATGCTTCTCAGATATTTTACAATTTCAAGTATTTTCTTATATTTATATTTATAAATACGACAATTTCATAATGAAGACAGTCCAAGTTATAACATCAATGAAACCAAAAGATAGAACACATTATTATGTCTACAATTCCATGTCAATATTACCCACCTTCAGTGGCGGAGATAGAGGGGGCCAGGGGCCGTCGCTGCCCGACCGAGCATCAAAAATAGGTTTTGTCGAAACATTTATCGCAAATACAGATGTTTGTCGTAAAATTAACGTAAATCGTCGGATTTTAGCCCCCTTGCCAGAAATTCGTAGCTACACCACTGCAAATTACGTCATCATTGGTCAAAGAAATAACAGCAGTTTCTAGAATCGTAACGAAATAAAATTAAAGTAATTTTTAAACGTTGGAACATTTGTTTTGGGTCACCCTCGGTATTATGATTGGTCAGCAACGTTACATAAATTTAATTTCATTTATTTGCGAGCGTTGCTCTATATAATATAGCTCGAATAAAACTTTTGGAAATATTGAACAAAGCACCATTCATTTGGTTTTGTTTAAAACAGAGTCTGTGAACAGGTTCTTGTCGAAACTTATAGAGTCTGTTGGCAAGCAATCAAAAAATTCATTAAAAACATTCAAAATTGTTTGCCGGTATCGGGTGGTACAGAATGTAAATAACTGCTAAACAGCAAGATTCAACAAATTATTAATTGCAAAGGATTTGCGTTGGAAATGTCTTTTTAACGATATATACATTCTTAGTTTTAGCAATAGACAATTCATATGCTAAACTTTATTGCTGGTACAATTTTTTAAATGATCTTCTTTATCCGAAATAATCTTTAAATGTTCTGTTTTATCAGCCGGTATTCTCTTTTGAATTGATGTGTTTGTAGTAACATTTGTAGATTCGATAGTCGAAATTTTCGTAATATTCTGCGTTTGAAAAATCTGTTGACAACATCAATTCATCAAATATTTATGATATTAACAGCGAAGATACAAAGCGTTTTAAGATCGGATGTTTTGTCATAAGGTTTCTAAGATTTCAGAGTGGTAGTTTTTGCATTTTACACGTTTTTTATTCTGGTGCGCTGTGCGTGAAGATTTGTTGAAGAAAGTGTAAGTATCTAAGTTGTGTTTAGCTTTGGAGTTGTAGGGGTAAACGGTTTAAGGGGAAAGAAAATGTGAGTATCTGTGTTGCTGTAATTGTAGGGGTAAACGGTTTAAGGGGAAAGAAAATGTGTGTATCTGTGTTGCTGTAATTGTAGGGGTAAACGGTTTGAGGTGAAGCAAAGTTGTTAGAAGCATAACAAACAGATTTTAAACAGTGTTTTTGAGAAAGGTAACAGAATAAACAAGCGCCTCAAGTACATTCGCTGTTTGTATTAGTCCTACTTGTAAAAGAGAGAGGCTTTGAGGTGGAATAAAATCCGATAATTTGTCTAATCGAAAAAGATCTTCCTAAATTTCCACCAAAAATCTTGATGTAAAAATGCAAATATATTTAACAAATCATATAAAAATTGTACCAACTATATTTTCGCCTCAAATAGTTTTTTTTACAGATACAGAAATTGGAAAATAAATTTCACTGGAAAGTGGGAATGAAAACATTTTATGTGACTTTAAGGTTGTTTGTGTGGCTATTCCCAGATAAAAATTTAAGATTCGTTAAGATTTTATCGCTTTTTCTTTAGCTTTTATTTTTGTAAATAAATGGATTTTAGCTTCACCTGTTATTCTCTTCCCAAAAATTTGCTGTCAGATGAGTCTTGTCACTCTTTCAGAAAAATAATTATTCAGTTTGACTAGTTAATTATTAAAACTTATTCAATGCGGTATCATCATTATTTTCAATATTAATTCATTTTATTTTGTAAATAATGTGAACTGCGAACCAAACGCAATACACTTTGGTGAAAAGAAGATAACTGATTTTTGAATTCTTATTTTGGAAAATTTCATGTTTCTATAGAGTCAAACAATCATTTTTTGAAAGAAGATGTACGGTTCATCTTTTTATTTAGACAAGCATTCTGTGATGGCAAGAAAGAGAAACTGTAAGTTAAAAACTGACAGAAGTAAACCAAAACTTTGACTGTTTAATGTGTTATTGATTGCAGACAAGGTAGTTTAAAGTATTTATATGGCTGCGTATATTATATATTTATTTCTACAAATTTCAGACAAGCTTTAAATTTTCGTTACTTGACACGCGAATTCTTAAAGAGTGACGCGCGAATTCGTAAAGAATGACGCGCGAATTCGTAAAGAATGACGCGCGAATTCGTAAAGCGTTCCAACTTTTTTTTGCCAACAAAAGAAGAAAGAGATACTAATGATTAAAATAATAATAATAATTTAGATAACAGCAGCTATCATTTTCTGATTCAGATTTCACCATGGAAGATTTCATTCGACCAAAATCTGCAGCCACTGTCATAGTCGAGGAGACACTGGAACGAATTGGAAACCAAGATGGCGTGAGCGCTGTTATCGTTCTCAACGAGGATGACTTACCGATCAGCTCGAGTGTGGATGGGACGATAACAATGGCGTATGCCAACACTTGTCGCCCGGTGGAAAAGGCAGCGCGTAGCACAGTAAGGGATCTGGATCCAACTGACGATTTGGTGTTGATTCGAATGAGAACAAAGAAAAACGAGATTATCATAGCACCGGAAAATCGGAATATTTTAGTAGTTGTGCAGAATGTTCCCTAAACAAGCAATTATTGAAATAAACTTTAAGTTTAGTTTAGGAACTACCTATATTCGAGATAGTATTTTATTCGTTTGAATAGCCTAGTTTTGACTTTATTTGTTGGTTAATCTCTTTTTCTTTATTTTATCAAGAAAATTATGACTATGTAAGCGGAGTTCATTTTGAAGGGTTTGCTTGACCAGAGGTGAATTTGGGAAACAGTGATGATGTGATAATAACCGGAGTATGACTGTAAGCGGAGTGCGACTTTAAGCGAAGTTTTAGTTTATTAGTTTATATAAATATTTTAAATTCTACTACATTAAAATACAACAACAGAAATAAATTATATGTTACAATATTAACACAACAAAGCTAATTAAATC
>JAYJMH010033288.1:0-16583 GCA_036873815.1 Phacellophora camtschatica
AACTAAACTTTGGAGGCAGAATCCATTCCGAGAATCGAAAATGCAATATCTCCAAATTTAATTAATTTCCATAATGGAAAGCCTTATCTTGAAAAGGTGGATTCTGAACTTTTTTCAAACAAAGATCTCATTGCAACTGCTAAAATATTATTCAGAAACCTATTTTGACAAGGATTGTTGAAAGAGCACAAAAATGTGCCAATATTTTAAATGAAGATCAAGTGGTATTTAGCATGTGACGAGGATGTCTTCCGCATTCTCTTGGTACTTTTTTTAGTCTGAGTATGTGCTGTGCGCAGATTTTAGAGCCAAAATTATAATTTGTGAAAAACGTTTTCAGACCCAAGAAATATATAATGGAATCAAAACCTCATTATCAAAATATAGGACACGCGCCATTATAAAGACTACAAAGCGTTCTTTGATAATAGAGAAATATAGCTACTTTATAATGAAATCTGTATTCATTTTATGTCTGTGCTATCAAAACAAACGTGACAAAGTTTTAATGAAAACAGGAAAAATAAGGCAAAGTTTCTACCTCTTTCTACCGTAGAGCGTAGAGAAAAGGAAGCACAGTAATTTTTATTCATGAGATTTTCTAAACTATCTTGACATAACATAACATAACATCAGCAGATATTATAACTATCTGCAGATAATTACATTCTATCTTGACTAGCAATAAATCTTGGTTTCAAAAAATGAAAAGCCAAAAGCCAAAAAGCAAAAGCAGCTCATCGTCAAAAGTTCAAGGTCAAAAGTTCGAGGTCAAAAGTTCAACCAGATCAAACTAATACATCTACATTATGTTCAGGTTTAAATTTCATATAATCTAGCTTTAGTTTGGCGTATATTACATATCTGTGCTTGTCATATTACTGGCAAATCTCTTTTTGCGACCAAAGCTCAATAAGCATGCTTTTCTTCGGTCGCGTTGAATGCAAATATTTTCCGAATAACTATGTATTCTTGTATTTTGTAAATAAAAGTGAATTGAATAGAATTGTATTTTCTCAAAGCTCATTGAATGTAGATCAAAAGTCAAATTCTATCTTGATAGTAAAAATCTAAAATTATAATTATGATTTTTGGTGTGGTGTACTTTGAAGTGTACAAATTAGGGCCCATTTTATTATTAAGATTAATTTACGGCTACGTTACGGCGGAGTGTAAAATAAAGAAACCAATTTTGCAGGACCCCCGTTTAAGGTTCCGTCATTAAATTTTCAAGACCCCCTGACATCTGCAAAGAACGTTTTTCCATTGACTATGGTTTAAGTCAGTCAATCACAGTTAAATCCAAATAGGTCAGTCATAGTTTTCTGACGGACCACTCTTTATGGTGCTAAAACTTTTTGCAGGTCCCTCACATGTTTTTTAAAAGTTCAAGATCTCTAAAATTTCTCCTCCTTCCCTCCTCGAAATTTTTAACGACCAATCCCTTGCCTTCTTCCACTTAATCTGGATTCGTAAAAAAGTGCAACGAAAATACGGCGACAGTTAAACAAAAGTGTAACAACAGTTTAACGAAAGTGCAACGAGCCTGCAACGAACGTGCAGCAAAGGTGCCACGAAAGTTTCAACGAAATTGCAGCAAATGTGCAACGAAAATGCAACGAAAATGCTCCGAAAGTGCAACGAAAGTGCAACGAAAATGCTGCGAAAGTGAAACGAAAGGTAATGAAAGTGTAATGAAAGTGTAATGAAAGTGTAATGAAAGTGTAATGAAATCTGAGAAACTGATACTGGGTTGTTGATCGATAAGTTAAGAAATTATCAGTCTCAGGAAAAAAAAATTAAAAACTCTTAAAGTTTTTATTATCTTCTGAAAAGATTTCATATGACATGTAGTTCTCGAGTTCCCCTTTTTAGGGATTTTGAGGAAACCATTCCTTGTAACAGTATAGTTGGTAATGAGGTAAAACGATTTGAATTACGCACGCACCACGCCCCAGACGCAGCACTACACCCGGCGCAAAAACCAACTCGACAGGGCCTACCATTCTAAATACCTATGTATTAGCAATCCTTCAGTCTTGTGAAGCAAGTTGTTGTGAACGGCCAATACTATCGAACTGAAGTAATCTGAGAGTGGGAACAGAACGAGGTGGAGGAGAAATTATTGCCTACAGTCAGTATACATCGCTGCGCACTGTAAGCTTTTTCGGCTTTTGATAAAGGTGAAAATTTTTATTTTATGCGCATGCACATACAATTTTAAGTTTGATTTAACCACGAGAACAATAATCGTCTGCAGCAGATTTAGTCCGAAATTTTCTGCTCCCAGTCGGAAAATTTACCTCCAGAAAATGCCTGCCCCACCACTAAAAAGTCTGAAATTCCGCTGCTGACGTCACGGGAATAGAAAAGGAGACGGCTCGTAGACTCGCCCCAACGCTATCATTCTCAGTTTGTATTGAAACGAAATAGACTTAGGGCAATCTACTGAAATAGCGATTGCAGGCATAATTGGTAAATTAAGTCTGTGCCGATTCTATGCCGATTTATTGCATCCCAGGATGGTAGTATAAATCTTTATTCAAAGTGGATATTTAGCACAAAGGGCATTTGTTAAGGATGGTGAATTGGGAAATTCCTCTTTCTACGGAGCCTTTGTTTTGGGATACACACAAAATCGGAGCATTTAGAGATAAGTCATTTTAAACGAATTTGCTTTTTGTGTATGGCACATAGAGCATGAAATCGTTGTCAGTGTAAACAACTTTCACAGTATTTGAGTAAAAGGAAAGGTCAGAGAAGACCGTAAAACGTTTGCAGTTTGAGTTGGCACATTTGTGATGTACAGAAATGGTGAAAGAACTTCGTAGCAAATGTACAAATAGCTTCAAGATAGGTGAGTGTGTCCTGACAATACTTGTAGCTTCTGATTCTCAAAGGGGATCAGTACATAATAGAGAATATCAACTTTATTCAAATGAAGGCCTTCTTCTTCACATTCTTGTCGTTTCTAACAGAAATAGATTGTTATTTTTGTTCTGTTTATATCAATCCATTTTAGATAAATACTTAATTACTAGATTAAAATTTGAGAAGGCCTTGTGTATTCGAACAACGCAGGACAGTATTTTTCCTCAACAAATAATTGCTTCAAAGCGCTTTGCTGCCATTATTAAACACTTCCCAGATTCAAGCAATACAGTCATTATGTACGGTTTACAAATGTATTTTACTTCTGATGGTGATAAGCACCTATTCACTACATCAACACTGTCAATGGTCTATCATCTGAAATGTAGCTATTTGTGAAGCTATCAAGGTAATTTGGTATACAGGGGTGTGTGTATGATTGAGTTTATTAACGTGTCCCCCGCCATGCTATGTCCCGTCGTGTCGTAGACAAAAAGGCATCCCATCGATAACTCGGGAATCATAGACATAGAATTGTTTAAAATCGAATAAGAACTTTGAATCTTGCAATAGAAAATATCACGTGCGAGTTGATCTTTGCTAAACATATTATTTTAAAGTTAACTTTTTGCCAAATTTCAGCCTCTCTTTGGATTTAGCCTAACCCGCGTCAGAATGTGTCAGATAAGGAAGCGCATCAAGGGAAACTGCATTCAACAATGCGAGATAGCTAAAACAATTTGAAAACAAAAAAGTTTTGTTAATATTTAATAATATTATCATATATATTTTTGGAAGTTTGCATGACTTTAGCTAAATTGTATATCACTAGATTCTTTCCCAAGTTAATTCTTGGAAGAGAAGGCGTGGCTGCAAATTTTAGCGATATTTTGTACGTGTGATTTATGTGACATCAACGCGGGAAAGGATATTGGATATTCTAATAATATTCAAAGAATTGGCTGATTGTGGTTGAGGCTCGAAGAATTGTTCGTCCGTCGGCTTTATTTCCAATTTTGTTGCAGATTTCTGCTCAGGATTCTGAAACATCTAACGAACGAAACACGTGCCTAAGGCTGAACAATTTTTCTGCCGAGAACTGCCAAAATCTCTTGCATGAGGACAGGGCATATATCTACATATCTGTATATACAATACGGCGTTAATCCATACAGTTTGTATCTTGGTTCTTTTTTTAATTAGGGTTGTGCTAACCCTATTTGGCCCAGGGGGCATTATGCCCCCCCCTACCAAACACTCCTGGGTATCATCTAAACTACTTGCAGTAATGTGTTGGAACTTCTTGACTTCCTAAAATTTAATTGGCTTCACAACAATAGTATAATTATGGTCTATTGTTCTACCACGTGACCTCCATATGTCATTATTTGGCAAGTGGTTCAGAACAAAACTGTAAAAAGACCTCTAAATTAACTGATCGTTTCATAAATGAGGCCATTCGATTTCAAAATTTCCTGATAGATTAATTAATTGTCAATGGTTACTCCAAGTAGTTTTGCCATGTTTGTTTCCTCAACTGAACAGACTTGAATTAAAGCAACGGGTTGTTTTGATGGGTTAAATCGGAAGGTCATGAATTTATTTTTATTTTCGTTTAAAACCATAAAATTATCATTGAACCACTTGTTGAGAGTGCAAATTAATTTTCACTGCCCATACACAGATCAGTACTTCTATCATTTTGTGACCAAATTGTGTTATCCTCAGCATAGTTGCATAACTGACTTTTGTTTATTAAGAAAATATTTTTGAGGTAAATAATAAATAGAAGTGGACTTAATATGGACCCTTGTGGGATACCCTGCTGCTTGATTTTTATCCACTCCCTATGAGTGTAAATTATTTTTACTCGTTGTCTCTTTCACTTAGTAACTATTTATGAAATTAATTGCTTGTTCCAAAGTCCAGTCTTCCTAAGAGTAGGTTATGAAGGATATAATGATAATATTAATGACTGGTACTTCGAGCTGATTTTTAGAGATTTTTAAGGATTTCTTCCAGAAATGAAATATACCTAATAAATATGGTGTCTTTTTAAAAAAAAATCTTTTCTTTGAAAACAAGTTGCTTAGTAAAAGTGAAAAATTGCAATTTTTCATTGTATTTACTTATATATATAAATGCGAATTTTAATCTAAACTAAAAATACTGAAGCACAAAGATGGCTGTGTGGTGCCAGCTTTCAGCGTAGCGATATGAAGTATGCATTCCTATTGAGAGTTCAAAATAGCGGGGTTTAACTGTAATCCTGAATAAAAATATGTTTTTGAAAGCACCTCTTTTATTCTGCCCCCACAGTCTTAGAATGGCCTATCACTGCTTTGCACTTAACTCAACATGAGCCTGACCTTTCATGAAGAGTTTGTTTGTTACGAAATCGCCTTCCCCCCCGTCTTCAAGCAGACTGCAAATCCCAAAAGTCAATTAACCTAAAACTAAGATTTAATTTAATTTGGAACTAAAGAGCGACATTCTCAATAATCCCCAAGTCATTTGCATGCTCTAAGATGGCTCTCATACAGAAGGCGCAGATACGCATCAATGCTTTAAAAGTCATGTTTTTGCCAAGTTTTTCCTTTTTAATCCAAAAAGGAAAATAAAAGAACTGAAACTGAGAATGAAACGAACGGAGGAAAAACGGAGTAAGGGAAACGAGAATCTCTCATTTTTTTATTTCCTTCCCATTCGTTCCTTCGTTTCTTTTTCTCAGTTCTCGGTTCCTTTTCTTGGATTAAATTAAATAAGACTTCTTAAAGCATTGATGTCTTGGCAAAAACATGACTTTTAAAGCATTGATGCGTGTCTGGGGTTTCTGTATGAGCCATCTATCCGCAGCAATGAAAAATTGCAATTTTTCACTTTTACTAAGCAACTTGTTTTCAATGCTACTGCAGTAACAGTCATTCTGCATGTTGGCTTATGTGGGTCCTTGTGGTTTGGCTACTCCTGTCTTCAGTTTCAATCTAGCTTAAGATCACTAGCTTAAGTGACAAATTGAATAATATTGTATCTTTAATATTATGTTTTTATTTTATTAATAAAACTAAATAATATTACATTGTGTTGAATAATATTAAATATTTTGTCATTTGACATTTCTAAATACTATTTGAAATTCTTCATTAACTGTAAATGTAACAATTTTGATAGTAACAATGATAATATTATCTAACTCTGTAGAAACACTTCTATGGGCATATGTTAGTAGATTTTACAAACATATACATAATTTAGACGTTACAATAGAAACAAATGGTTATGGAATTGAGACATGTGGACTTACAGTTAAAACATATATTTCGTTCATCGCCGACCTGTTTCTCTTCACACATGTCACAAATTATATTTTCCCGAATAATTCTTCTTGCCCTGCCCTTCGATAGGTAATTGATGTGCTAAAATTGTAAGTTTCGAAATTTTCACGAGTTTCGTAAGTATCAAGAAATTATCCAACTGATAAATGAATTTTTAGGAAAGTTTTCGTCTTACGATAGCCTAGAAACTACAAGAGTATTAGGAAAATACCAAAAAGAAACATTCGCATGTACAGCAAAAATAGACATTCCAAAGCCAACGGCATCTCAATGTTACTGTTGATGTTTATGTTTATATACAGTATCCAATATTATATTTTATTTTGTAGCTTCTAGTTTATAATTTTATAGCTTCTAGTTTGTAATTTTATGTAAATATTTAGACTTGTATTAGGTAGTGATGTATTGATGAAAAAAAGACGAAAAGTGTTTATCCCAAATTTTTGTAAAAAACATAGCCCATTATATTTGCATACTACAGAATGCTTAATGTATGCTTGCAGATTTGCAGTGCTTGGCCTAAAATGTCAGCCATTTTGTTTTTTCTACTTTGTTAACATTTAGACTATTGGTTGAAAATTTTCTTATGTGCTTGGCTTACATTTTCAGTCATTTTGTAATAGATGCCGTTCATTCTATTCTTTAGTTAATGTGATCATTGTACTTTGCTCTTAGCTAAAGTTTAAGATAGTCCTTATACCCTACTTGGCCTAAAATATTAGCCATTTTGTTTTTCCTGCTTTGTTGTCATTTAGACCATTGGTTGAAAATAGCCCTATGTTGTTGGCTTACATTGTCAGTTATTTTGTGATAGATGCCAGTCATTCTATTCTTTAGTTAATGCGATTGATGTAATTTGCCCTAAGTTAGAGTTGAAGATAGCTCATGTGCTTGGCCTAAAATGTCAACCATTTTGTCTTTACTGCTTTCTTGTCGTTTCTCAAAATGTTGGCTGGAGGTATTCCTATTTGATGGGCTTAAATGTCAATTATTTTGTAGTAGGTATTACAAAAGTATTTGTAATTATTTTGTAATAGGTATTACAATTACACTTTAGTTAATGTGATCCCAGTACTTGGCCCTTACTTAAATTTTCAGATTTATTCTTGGCCTAAAATGTAAGCCATTTTGTTTTTCCTGCTTTGTCTTCGACTAGACAATTGGTTAGACACGGTCACATTTGCTTGGCTTTAATCGTCAATTATTTCTTAATAGGTACAGGTCTTTCTCTTCCTATTCTTTAGTTTAAATGCAATTCGTGTAGCTTCCGACGGCACTGAACTCGCAATCCTCGGCCCAGAAAGGATACCACAAAGAATAAAAAAAAAAAGTGAAATCACCATGCCACAATATTACAGCTGCTCCGAAATGGAGATTAAATTATGTTATTATTATTTTTTATTATTATAAGGTAATTATTGTACAACACAAGGAAATTCATGCGAGGATAAGAGTCATGGACGAGAGCAAGGACGGGAGTGTTGTGCTTGACCTAAAATATCAGGATATTAAAGGATATCAGCAGGCTGAACCCCGGATTTTATTAAAGTCGTTTATCTCTGTAAATTACTCGTAAACTACCCAAAACAGCACAATAATAAATCTATTTATTGATACAACCTGATGTATGTTACATTAATAGAAGTTTTTTTGATAGGAGATTTTTGATGTATTTTTTTTATATATTGTTTGCTTGGTTTGCGTTTGTGAATGATAAATGAATTGACACTATTCTGATTCAACATTTAACCGATATTTAGATAAGAATATGTCTGAAAAGTTAAACAAATTTCCCATGCCGGTGAAAAATTAGACTTGCCCTAAGTCTATTTCTTTTTAATTCAAATTGATAACTGAGAATATCTTTTTAATCCATCAACAAACGGAGGAAATTCGGAAGAAAGAAATGAGGAGGAGGAAAAAGATATGATATAAAATGGCCGTCAAGTTCTTTTGACGTTTGTTTATCTCAAGGTAAAGTTCCTTCGGTTCCTTTTCTCAGATTAAGAAATAAATAGGCTTTGGGCAAGTCTAGTGACAATACTACCTTTTTGAAAACCTAAACGGAAGGCGACCCTTCTGAACAGAGAACACTAAATGCAAAAATGCAACAAGACACACAAAAATTCAATGTCACTGTTCGCCAGTATGTTATTGTTATTGATTACACAAAAAGATGTAAATTTGATTCAACTTTTGAAATCATAAGTTCAGACCTTTGCTAATTGTTTTGGGAAATTAAAGACATGACATAGTTCTGACCCAAAAAGCTTTGACCATAGTGTCATAGGGTCATGGCTGTAACCCATCAAGTCATCAAGGAAATCTTCTCTTCGTTGAAATCTTTTCATTGTTGCTGACATGCTGTTTTTAATTGGAGTACCATGAGTAGAAATTCCTGTGTTGGGATAGATGTCGAGTTTGTATTATGGAAAAAATATTATATTGTAGAATACATATATGAAAGAATAGGGATTGAGCTGCTGACAATCAGACTGACAGGCAGGGGCGGGCAGGGGGGATAACCGTATCCCAACTGTTTTTAGTTTGTTTAGTCGGGAGTCAACCATTTTTCTAGTTTTTCGTTACTATTTTTTCAGCCCAGTTAGCCATATCTCTCTCTGAAGAAATCTTACCCCCCCCCCCCCCCAATTCCTCGGAGCCGAACTTCGCCCTTGGGGACAGGTCCATGTAGTTTCTTCATTGCGTCGTATTCCGCAATCTCCGTAATTTCAAAGTCTTGCATCAAAAATTTAAATTTCTAATGCATCATGATGGAACAGAAAGATTTGCATTTTGTACCTTTGCCATTTGCATTTTGTACCTAGCACAGCTGCACCTGGGAAGCTCTTATCTGAACGTTTCTCTGTCCATTGATGTTTAAGACAAATATTGATATTTGTTCCAGTTCGTTCCAATTTTACACAAACAGATGGCTGTTGCAAAAGAACGAGACACATTAAAGAATAGAAGGAAACTATATACGAAGAGATGTTCATCTTTTCACAAAGAAAATATCAGTCTACAGCGGGATATTTTCATTCACAAATCTTGAATTTTTTTTCCTTCACCAGAACATTTCTAAAGGGGACTATTGTGAAATCAAGATATTGCGATCTTTTAATGCTATCCCTGCCTGCCCCTCTAGTTTAGGGGTACGTCGTTTTGTAATAAATTTTTATGTAATTTGAACTATTGTAATTAAATCATTCATGCCTGTAAGTATTTCGCATTTTTTTTTCCAGAAAATTTATTTTAATTCAGTGGCTCAATGGCGTAAAAATACAATTGTTGTTTTCAGGTCCAATCTGTTAGAGGACCAGCAAATCAAATCAAAGATATCCAAGCTCACTTGCCCCTTTTCCATGGGGTACTTAATTTATAATACAATTTTTAATACAATTCATGCCAACATTTTTTGCTTACCCCCAAATTTAGCCCGTTTTTGGTAACCTCTAATATAAGTTTTTTTTTTACTCTCAATTATCAAGAACTTGCCAGTCACATTAAATGTATTCTATTTTTTGGTATTTATGGTGCAAAAACTTCCAAGACATGCTCTTCTTCGAGAGTTTTTACGCACCCCCGATTATTGTTGGGTATAATTCACAGACCCCAACTATGAACTTTTTTGAAATAACTGACCCAAAATATTGATTGAGGGAAGAATTTCAGACCCTTGGACGTCGACCCGGATTGACGTGGTATTGAAAACTAGGAAGTACCAATTGAAGAATAAAATGATATTGAAGGCGACCACTTCCCCTCCCCCTCTCTCCTCTTGCCTTCGCCCACTGTCTTTGTCTAAGATTTCAGTTCAAAGGCTGGAAGACAATACTAGAAGTCTAGCTAATAGTTCTTACACTTTTCAAAATGCTTCCTACAAACAACTTTGCCTACACGGTGCTTGTGTCTTGGAAAGCAGAATGAAGAATTGAGTTGCTTTTGTGCTCAAAAAGAGATATTTTTTGTTTAGACAGACAACAAGTTCCTTTGATAGAGTGCTGAAACAACTTTGTTGTGGACGAGAATTATTTGTGCAGCAAAAGATAAACTACTTTCTCCTCATTGCTTTTTTATTTTGATTGCTGACGAATCTTTTGTTATTTAGATAAAAGATCTAAGGGAAACTTTCAAAAGAAGATTTTTGGTTCTTCAATTCGTGACGGATAACAATGTGGTTACGTAAACAAGTTTAAATCGATTCATATGAAATTAATCTTTATTAATCATCAGAAAATTCTTCAATAAAATACATCAAAGCCCTGCATTTTAGAAACTAGTTTTTCAGATTGAGCTGCATTGTTCCAAAATAGTTTCCATTGTTTTCTTATTGTTATTTTGAGAATATTCCAAGGTATATTCCAAGTTGTTTCTTAACCATATTTCTTATGGGCTTTGTTGCCCTTGAAATCCGCTGAAAAACACCTTATGGATGTTTGCTTTATTTAAGCAAAATTTCAGTTTACAATAAAGCATGAGGTTTGGCAGTAAACATAAATCAGAATGTTTTCAATAGGACTGAATTTAATTTCAACTCATAGTTACAAATGCTCACATTGCCCTCACATTGCAATTAGTGCCCGTTTGCACAATTTAGTAAACCCAATAATTTTTTCAGAAGAAAGAAATGCTCTTGGTCTATGTATATGTGCAAAGTCTTTCCACAATTTCAAATTGAATTTTTATCATTTGAAGTCTAATGCGACGACGGTTGCCATAGTCGACATTTTGTAACAATGTTTCTTGCGTCATATGGCATATATTATATTATATTATGACCCTACTGTAGCATATATTATATTATATATTAAATATTGAATAACCGTTATTCTTTGATACGAAGGAGTATGGAAAGGTGCCCTTGATTCACCATGTTGGAACAACTAATTCTTTGGTTAAAGTATAAAAATATGACTATTCATTGATTTTCTCGCTGTTTTCTTGCATTCGTGTTCTCAATTATATGAGTTTTGCTCACTCGTGTTCCCAACAATGTGGCTCGTGTTCACGCGCGTGTTCCCGGCTACGTGGCTCGTGTTCATTCGTGTTCTGGCTTGTGTGATGTTTTAGATCTGACCTACTTTTTGGTGTTCAGCAGTTCAATTTGAAAGCAAATGCGACTTGTTTTCCCAATCTAATCAAGGATAGTATCAACCGAGCAAGATTATGGATTTTCCACATTTAAATTTCATTTAAATTATCAATTCATCTTTTCTTGGAGACAGTTAAATGTTGACTGTAGATTGTATTCTGTTGCTTGAACCAATGAAAACTTACAAAAGTAAAGAAGACTCATTACATTAGTCGTTGCCCCCCTACTCCATCCCACATTCCTCTTGAGTAAAGTGACAACAACAACATCGTAAATTAGAATACCCATGGAACTCTTTGTAATAAGTCTAGTAAGCACTACTAGGTAAACTTACTATAATCGTCGAAGTTATCAATTGCTCCAACATACGACTTGTGGCATATTTATTTGTGTAAAAATTGGCCTTTTTCACGAGCCTCGTTCTCAAAAAGACGAAGTCTAAATTGCGGACTGAACTCAAGTGCAATTTCAAAAACCCAATCAACAGTTTTCTAATGCCCGCAAAATGGGAACATTGAGCCTCAAACCTTACAATAATCAAAATAACCTAATCACAGACATTAAAATTGTCATGTGACCACAATGTAGCGCTGTGATTTGGAGCCACGAGAAGTTGTAGCGGCCAGCTAAAAAAGGTCAGATTTTGATCCCAATTGCCACCAAACTAAGTACCATGGGCATTTCCTCTTTCCTCCAGAAACATCCGTGGGAAGGAGGTTATAAATGTTTGCATATTTTACTTTTTTGAGACGCTCGGCATAAAACGCTTCACCCTCATTCCTCGTGCACATTTTAACATTTATCAATGACAAAACAAATATTTTATGTTGATCGCGTACAAAAAATAACATAACACCATTATATGGTGATAATGTGTCATATATTTCCGGTCAAAATTGTAAATCTTTCAATTTATAGAATCTGATATATGAAAATTTAGATGAATTTGAATTTTATTTTCCAGCCAACATTCAACATGTTCCATTCTCAGGTTACCAAAGACTATCTTAATAGTCATTTTCCACGACATGTTAACTGCTTGTATATCTACTTTGCTGCGCGCAGATTCTCCTCCGCGTATGCTACTACTTTGAAAGAAAGTTTCGCGGAAGAAGCTTGTGTGGCTGAAAAAACCGCGAAATTTTTTTAATTAACTTTCGTGGTTTAATCAAATCAAAAGATTTCAGAGGAATAAACTTTCGCGGATTTGTTTTTGCAGAGAAAAATAAAACGTGATATTTCGAGAATTTTAGAAACAATGATGATTATATTCCGAATGTTTGTTGCGCTGAACCATAATTTCAATATAAGGACAACTGTAAAAATCCACTTTTAAAATCTTGATGTGTTGGTTCATGGACGTTTTTTGTGGAGAAAATCTTCACCATTGACCTTTTCCAATTTATTTCGCTGAAATAAACTTTCTCGAATAGTAAAGTTTTGGTTTTTCGAGGAATGAACTTTTACGGATTGCATTAAAAACGCAAAATCCGCAAAAGTCTATTGATAACATTGTGGCTCAACCACGTGCATGCTGGTTACTCTTTTGCCCACGCATTATGATCGGACATGCTTCAGTCGTTAATGCTATAGGCAGCCCCCCTGGCAGTCTCATTCGTGCTTAATAGACTGTAAATTCGCATATGTTTTTCAAAAGCTTCGTTCATACACCACTGAACGCCAATGTTTAAGGCTATCATTTGTTACTGTTTCTATTTAGACAAAATCCCGAATGTTCTCTGCTCATCGAAAGAAGGACACTCAAAGTTTTGACGTTCCTGCCAAGAGAAATTGCACAGAACTCTAAACGGTAAGTCGTTTGTGCGTTTGTACTTGTTCTATTGTTTGTTTGAGAACGGATATTCTATCGTTTCTGAATATACTATTGATGAGATTTTTAACTAGACTAAAGTTCACTGTGCGAAGATTTAGTAGAATAACCCAAATGTATTTGCAGTTAATATTAGGCAAATCGCCAGAAATTGTAACATGATAAATCCGTCAAATCACCAAAATCGTAATATGGTAATGACAGTTTATTAAAATGTTTGTTAAAATTCTCATCAACAAATGCCAATCAGAATTTGATATAATTTGACGAAATGATTTTCGCTCTGTTACGAAATGAATATTATTTGCTTAAAATGTTATCTATTTTGTTATCTTGTACGCTGCGCGTTTATGTAAAGCATGGTTTTCATTTAACGAGTGAACGATGCTCTAACCGGCGGGCAATATATTGCAAAATTCGAAGAAGTATTTAACTTGTTGAACAGTCTCCCTGGAATACAATTGAAAAAATCACCATTAAATTCTCGGAATGATTCTCGAATTGCAGTTTCTGGTAATTTTGCCCGACTTATTGGTCATAAAAGTCGCAAATAAAGATAATTTTGAAATGCAATCATTGAAAAAGATTATCGTTTTATCAAGACGCACTGATCAAGTGTTTTCGCGAGGTTCCAAGCCAAAATTCTTGTGGCCATCAGCACTTTGTTTTTAAACAATTGCTTTAGATGCTTGTTTCATAAAGCTTTTCAGAAAAAGCCGCTTAATGGGCCACAGCATCGGATGTTTGATTCATTCACTTGATAAAGCTTGTTGTACGTTGTCATAAAGTTCAAAGAAACAGTTTTTTTTTACCTGAATCTACAGTTCGAATCAAATAAATCAAGAATATTTCTGGCTAAGATGCAACTGTCTGCCGGATTGGGTTGACTTCGGATTTCTATTCACTCCAGATAGGACACGACGCCAAGGAAATCCAAAACCCTATGAAAGTCATTCCGCTTTGGAAGTGAAATCAGGAACACTCCGCCTCGCATTTCAGCGAAACTGTTCCATTCTTGAGTGAAAAGTAATCCAATGTAAACCCAATCTTACGCCAGAAAAGATGACAATCCGGAGGAAATCCGAAACAACATTCACAGTGTAAAAAATTAAGATTCTTGCAATGCTGAAGTGCTTTTCCAGATTCCATAATAAAATATGTGAACCTATATTGATAATTCTTTTGACACCCTAATAAAACATGTTATGGAGAATTGAAGAAATGTTTTTTTTTAAACTGCTGCAGACGAAGATTCTTCAGGGAAAATCAAACGTAAAAGTGTACGCGCATGCGCAAAATATACCACTTTTCACCTTCATCAAAAGCCGACAAAGCTTAAAAGTGTGCGGGGGCGGGGGAGATGAAAGGATGATTCGTAATGTAAACAAATGTCCAATATTTTATCAAAATCTTAATGTAATTTTCCGTTAAAAGTAAAAGAATCAAAGAGTAATATCTACCAAATTTGGGAAACAACGAATGACTTCTGCTTGACCCTCCCCTTCCCCATGATTTCCGCATTTTAACACTTCATAAATTCTCCCATGAACTTTTATTCTTTTAATGTTAATGGTGTTAAAAGTAATGAAATTATATGTCATGGTCCGTGAATATGTAAATTATTTCATGTGGGTTTCTCCTGTATAATCATTTTTATAATTCTTCTTCAATATATATAAAGTTGACAAGGTACAAACTAAATCTAGAACAAAATAGAAAAAACTAGGATAAAGTTGACAAGAACAAATGAAAAATTAACAAAAATATGAAAAGTTAAACAAGCAAAATATTAAGCGTTTCACTATAAACCTGAAGGCGCAGTTGGTTTGGTTGAATTATTGTAATTTAAAGAAAGAGTGTTAGAAATATTACCTGCGAAAAAAGTTTATTTGATATATCTGATATAGGTAAGTAAAGAGGTTGAATGTAATTAATAGATAGTTAAATCTAAATGAAGGTGGGAATCAGGGTTTATGAATATGAGTTGGAGAAGATCTCTGTTGCTTATCTTTGTCTTAAACATTGTTCTTGGTAGGGTGAGGCCCCCAGCTCATACGCCCCTCTTTTCCAACGGCATTTACCCCCAAAAAATTAAGCACCTGTTTTTTTATCAGTGTTTTCAAAGGAAACCCAAGAGCAAACTTGTCGCAAAGCATTTTAGATTTTGCTTATGATAAGGGATAAAACACGGCAATCCCTTCAACAGCTCTAACATTATCAGTTATCAAGATTAAGAAAATTGGACTGCAAAAAACAGCTGCTTCCGTTTCAACAAACATCATCAGCAAACATGATAGCTCTATTTCAAACATGAAAGCCTAATTTCTTTTGTACAGATAAGATGTGATTCTTTTCATTAAAGGACATCTGAAAAGTAAAATCTTAATTTTTTATATAAATTATACTTTGGCATTCTATGCAAGTTTATAATATGCAAATTCATTGCATATTTTCCATGCATCAGTATCGTCATCAGCTTGGTAAGCTTAATATTCCCAGAACACTATACAACAAAAGTTTCATCAAATTAGTAACACTGATGCTTTGCGGTCTTCACATTGACTTTCGTAAAATCATGGAGATTCGGATGCCAAAATAGTTGTTGCAATAATAATTTCCTATCATTTAATCGGACGCCAAAATGATGATTTCTTACCATTTTAATTGAATCATTTCGTTGTCTTTCTTCCCTTTGAAATTTTCTTTCTGTTTTTTCATTGTCATCTTCTTCTCTTTGTTTTTTAATTGTTTTGCTTTTGCATTTTACTCGAACTGCTGCGACATTCGGCCACGCAGCCGAGTTCCAAAGTTCCAAAAGGTAATCTAACGAATCCTGAAATTATGTTGTTCAAGCAATATTAAAACATTGCAAACTTTGTTGCCATTAATTATATTTGCTATGACTGTTTTCTGGAATTGTATTTAAATGGTAATTCGACTTCTCCGATTTTTTATGTAGAATTGTTTTTGTTTCAAAGACTCGTCCCGAAATTAATGTTAAACGTATTCATTTAAGCATTAGTTTAGCTTCTATATTGATAGATCTGTTTCAATATTTAATTGTTTGTATTAAGTGTAAAATAATGACACCATTTTTTATAAAATAACGCCATATGCAAACACTATCAAACAGATATTTAAAAAAAATTCTAATTTTTCCAACATTGACAAATGTTTGTATTTTGCTTTAGTTTTGTTGATTACTTATTTTTTTTGAAAGTTAAATTTTTGTTGTTATTCGCTTTTTTATCATATGTGCTGTTGTTATGTGTGTTAAAAATAAATTTTATTGAAAATTGTTTCCTTTTTAATCTTAAAACTTGATATTTGGTTCAGTACCAGAAAGTGAACTGCTTCAAAAAATGCTTTGTACGTTTTTCGGGGGGGGGGGGGGGGGGGGGGGGGGGGGGGGGGGGGGGGGGGGGGGGGGGGGGGGGGGGGGGGGGGGGGG